>ML794113.1:347397-384429 GCA_009831015.1 Picea engelmannii | reverse complement strand
CCTGCGATCTAATCCTCAAGATCTACCTTCTCTCCTCCTCTCTAGCTCAACATCTTACAAAATATTTCATACAAACATTACATCTCATATTGACTCATACATATCTGCGATAGAAAAATACAAAAGCCAACTACTAACTAAATCAAAACAACTACAAAATCCCTCCAAATTTACAGAACTCTTCCACAATACCAAAAATACAGAACCCCTCCACAATACCTCAGTATCGGTATTTATACATGTTTGGCTCTTCATCCATTACAATATGTTACCAAAACCCTAACCCTACCGACATTAGGTCTTCCTCTCATATGCGTGTGTTGTTCTTCCTTCCAGCTTTTGCTTTCCTTTTTCATGCTTTCTTGCATGCGCACGTGTTGCATTTCCTTCCAGCTGTCGCTTCACTTTCTGCACGTTTTATTTCCCCATGATCATCCTTATTTCCACTTTGCCTTGCTTTCAACAGCACATCAACACTAACATGTGACTCATCCCAAGCCACCTAATCCTTCTGAGATTCCTCGATCTCCTTGTTGATCATTTGGAAATGTTTCGTGAGCTCTGCTGCTTGTGTTAGCGCCTGCGCGGTCTTCTCCTTGATTGTGTCCACTACATGGAATGAAACTTTATGGCTGATAAATCCTTCACATTATTCTTGAGTCTGTGCTATCTGTGTCTTAGCTTCCTCTACCTGTGCCAAGAATTATGCTACCCATTCCTGCAATGGCTCCATTTGAGCCTAATGCTCTTGTTTCTGTGTTTATGCAGTGATGAGTTATGCCTACAGCTTCTTCATCTCCTGCGTCCCTTTGACTCATTCTGGGATTGGTATTGTCTCCTACTTTTGCTTGAGCTCTTGGATCACAACATTGATTCTTTCTTCTTTCTTGTCCCATTGTTGGACCTGCGGATCCTCCTCTAACCTGGTCCAAATCTACACTGCTTTATCGAACAAGTCAGTGGTTGTGATGAACTACTGCTCTATCTCCTGCAGCTGTGTTGTTGCTTCCTACTTCCTTTGCTCGTTCACTATTGGTGGTGTGGTTGGTATGAGATTCTCCCGAAGATTATTGATCTCCTTCTGGTATTTCTCAATTGCCTATGCAATTTGATCAATCTTTTCCGCTACTACAATCTCATTCCCCTGCGCGGTGTTTGGAAGCTTCTCAAAAATTCCTCCTACTCTTCATTCCAGTTTGTTCCTGCATTCTCTTTCCTTTTGAGTTTCAGACTTGGCCTACTCATAGAATTTTTCCAATGCCTCTCGCTTCTCTGTTGCTCACTATAATTCAACTAAGTCTTTGTGTGCACGACACTGTACCTCATGGTCGACGCTAACCTGCAATTTGTGTAGTTCCCTGGATGGCATCCACGTCAAGACCAATTGGATGTGGCTTAAATCCTTCAAGGGTGTCTGCCCCATGATTTCATCCATGCACAACATACTAGGTGTGATGTAGAATGTTGTGTTTTCATGCGGTAATGAGTGGAATAGATCTCTTTCTTCTACCTCCACTCTTTCCTTGGTCTGTGGTGTCGATGGCTCGATGCCCCTGCACCTACTTGCTATCTGTACTTCCCCGAATTTCTTAAGAAACTGCCCCATTTCTACCAAATCTTTTTGAAGTTTGTCCCTGTGATGCACTGCATGGTTGAAGTCCTCAGATAGGCAATCCTGGACCATTCGAGATATCATCTCCCCGTCATCCTCCATGATCGTGTACTCTGGCGGTGTTCATTGTGCCTTTGATTTCTTGCGTGATCCTCTAGTCTACGTTGTTGGTCTCTTTCTTCCCCTCGTTTCCTAGGAAGTGGGACTTGTTGTGGTCTCTTTTGCGACCTCGACCTGCTTCCGCTTCTCTTTGGCTGGCTATGTATTCTCCTTTTCCCACTTCTGGGTTCCCATTCACTTTGGCCCTTCGTCTGCCTGTTTTGGCTTGCCTTGTCCTGTTCTTGGTTTCTTGGGCACTTGGATTTCTAGAGGTTGCGTTTCTCCTTTCTTTGCCTCTTCCTCTATTGTTCTTTCCAGCACTTCCTGGGTAGTGGTTGGAATCCTCCATTCCCTAGACCATTCACTGATGACCATGTCAATATCACCCTTTGTGATGTAGTAGCACATTTGTACCCACTATTTCTCCAGATCATACTTTTCCTATATCCACATTGTTTATCGAGTGGCCTGGAATTTGTCGATGTTGGCATATCGCATGACAACTTCTGGTGTAATTCTCCACATCTTGGAGATGGATTCTTGTAGGTCGCATAGCTATCCCTCAAAAATGGATCCATTCACCTTCTCTTTCCTTGAGTCTGCCCTGGCTCTGAGAAAAAAGTACCTCACTCCCTGTGGGTTTGGTCTGGTACAAAAAACTACATACCTTGGCTCTTGCCATCCCATGAAGGCTATTAAGGTAATCAACCATGAGTAGTGGAACTCTGTGCCTGGGTCCTGTGCATCCTTGTAGTTCTCAAGGAAAAAGTTCAATAAGTATCGCACCCAGCTCATTGAGGTGCCTTTTGCGCACTGGGCTACAACTGCAACGATTCCAGCTGGGACTTCCTCACTACGACATTTTCTTAGCATCTTGCAGGCTAAGATTTTCGCACCCAACTATGTGGTTGTGTTGTTGATTCATTTGATGATGATCCCTCTTGTCCACCTAGCAGTGCCATAATTATTCTTCATCTCTTTTTCTAGATATTTCTCCTTGGTTTTGTCATCCAAAAACAACATGGAATCCATACCCCGAATTGGTAACCCTATTATTTGCGCAATAATCTCAATGGTTATGGGGACGGGCTTGTCTAGCCATATGTCCCCTCCATGTGTGACTGCTAATAGTTGTTTGACACATGTTGTTGCGTACTTCCCTTTGCCAAAATGTGGTAGGTCCAACAGACCTAAAATTCTTGTTTTCTCCAGCCTAGTTGCCCAAAGGTATGGCTGGTTGATCGGTTCTCCAACTCAAGTTGTGCCCTTGGTTTGTATAAAGACCCTCTGTATAAGTTCTGGGAACTTGGCTTCGTCTACTACATCGTGGTATGAATATTTGAGCTTCCCAAAATAACCCAATAGATCTGGTCCTACCTATACTCCCTCTGGTATGCGTGGTAGAACTATTTCTGCTGCAGGTTTCTTGTGGGGTGACATTGGTATCTGTATCTTATCTTTCTACTGTGGTGGTTGGCTCAAAGTTTTAGCAGTGTCTGGTTTCTCCTCCATAACCCATTCCACCCAATCCGAGACATCTTCAACGGTCTCCCCTGCTGGGTGTTATGAGATGGCCGTTTGCAACTCATCTAGATCCACTGCTGCTTCCAGATACAACGTTGTTCCATTAACTTCGGGGGTTGTTTTGGTGCTCTCTGGTTGCACCTCCTTTAGTGTTTCTTCTTCTTGGCTCTGAGGCTCTTGCGTTGCTGCTAGCATATCTACCTTCATGGCCTCTACTTCTGGTTGTTGAATTTCTTCGAGTATCGGTGTGGGATTCACCGGTATCGTCTCTGGGGATGGGATTTCGTCGATATCAAAGATCTTTGGTGACTATTGTTCACCTTCTTCTGCCTATCCTCGGGACCTGGTTTGAACTCCGGTTCTTCTGGCAGTCTAGCTCACTTCTACTTTCTTGGACGGTGCCATGGTGGTGAATGTCACCTATCTGTTGGACTCGGACAGTCTTGGTGATACATTTGCACTCACTCTATGTTCTTTAGCCTATGTCACTCTCTGTCTGCTATGTCTTCGTGAATATACTATGGGCCCCCGTGTTCGTGTGTTGTATGTCTTTCCCATGAAGCTTGTCGAGAACGCTTCCTTGGTTTTGGGTTTAATCCACCTTGATTATTGATTCAATGCATATCCTTCATTTTTGTACTTGCCATTACTCTTGCTTTACCATCGCCAGTTGGTGTGATTAATGTGATGTCCCATCCATCCTTGTCGTCCTTTAATTCCACCTAGTGTTGTCCTGTCATCCTATTTTTTCTGACTTTCCTTTTCCCGCTTTTTTCCCTTTGTATGTGATCATTTTCTTTCTCCTTGCCAAATTCGTGTGGCCTTTCTACCTCTGGTGCACTGCGCTCTCTTTGGTTTTGTTTCCATTTTGTTTTTTTTTCGAATATTTATTTTTTTATTTTTTTATTGCATGGTGGATGGTTGATTCTCCTTATACAGCTTCAGTCATCTCTCATTGATCCTTCCTCTAAGTTTTGTGCCTGATAAGTCTCTTAACTGTACATCTCCTCCATCTATGATAGATTTTACCTCATATGGTCCTAACCAATGCATTTTGAGTTTTCCCGGGTGCTGAAATGATTTATTGTCATACATCAATACAGATCTCCTTCCTTGAACATTTTCTTCTTGATGTGTCTATCGTTCCAAGCTTTGTCTCTTGATTTCTGAACTTGTTGGTGGGATCCTGTGAAGATTCAGTCTTCCTCCATGGTCAGTAACTGATTTAGTCTCTCCTATACTATGCGTCGTTTTTTCATTTGTGTGATGGCTACTATGCGCAAGCTTGGTACTAAGAATTCTAATGGCACCACTACTTCTTGGCCATAAACCAATTTAAATGGCGTGTGCCCTGTCAACTTTTTCATGTAGTCCTGTATGCCCATAATACTACTGGTACTTTGAGGTCCCAGTCATCCCTGTTGACGTTACAGATCTTTGTCAATGCGTTCTCCAGAATTGTTTTGAAGGATTCCACTGTGCCATTTTCCTGTGGATGATACAGTGTGATATTCTGAAGATGGACTTCAAACTCTTCAGTCATTGCATGGATGGTGTTTTTTATGAAGTGCGTTCCTTGGTCACTCATCAAAATTCTTGGACACCCAAATCTAGTGATTACTTGTTCAAACAAAAGGTGTGTTGTTGTTTTTGCGCTGCAATCTCTTACTGGTGTGGCTTCCGCCCATCTTGTTAAGTATTCTTTCACGGTGACAATGCACCTAGCCCCTGTTCTTTTTGCAGGTGGGTTGATTGATCCCACAAAGCCTATTTCCCATTTGTCAAATTCCTATAATGTTACTTGTGGTCGTAATGGTATCTTGTCCCTTCTGTTGGGTTTGCCTGCCCTTTGACAGACATTGCATCTTCGACAATACTCCTTCGAGTCTTTGTGAATCGTTGGACACCATAGTCCTGCGCACAATACCTTCTGTGCAATATCTTTACCTGCATAATTACCTCCTACTATGCCCTCGTGGGATTTTTCTAGAATTCTTGGTATTTCATGCTCTAACACGTATCTTCACAAGATGTTATCTGCACCCATTCTATATAAATGTCCTGCAATTAGTTGATAGTTGGCAGTTTGGAATACCAGGTTCTTCTACGCGGTGTTGTATTATTGCGGCACAGTACCTGTACTTAAGTACTGAATGATATCTGTGAAGTATTCATCAGCAATCTGTACTGAGAATAATTGTGCATCTGGAAAGTTCTCTTCTAAATTCGTACGTTCTTCTCCATTTGTGACCCTTGATAGGTGGTCAGGTCTTGCGTTCAATTTTCCTGGTTTAAATATAAATTCAAAGTCAAATTCTTGGAATAACAGTAACCATCGACAGATTCTCCCCCCCAACACTGGCTTGTTGACTAGGTATTCTAGGGCTGAGTGATCTGTGAACATTTTAAATTTCTTCCCCAATAAGTAATGTTTGAATTTCTGCAGTGCATAGACCATGGTTAGGCCTTCTCTTTCTATCATGTTATAGTTTTGTTCTGAGTCTTATAACTTTCATCTCGCAAATGAGATCGGGTGATCCAAGTCTCCTACTCCTGGCTGCGCCAAGATGGCTCCAAGTGATATTGTTGATGCATCTACATGCACATGGAATGTCTTCTCCCAATATGGAAATACTAATATCGACGCAGTAACCATTTTTTCCTTCAAGGTATCCAGACCGTGTTGACACTCATCGTTCCATTGAAAATTTGTATCCTTCCTTAGCATCTTTTTCATCGATGCTGTGATCTGCGCATATCCTTTGATGAATTTCCTATAGTATCCTGTGTGTCCTAACGTCACTCTTAGCTGATAGACTGTTTTTGGTGCTGTAAGTTAACAATGACTACGATCTTTTCTGGATCTACTAATAACCCTTTTTTGCATACTATATGGCCTAATAATATCCCAAACGGTGTTCCAAATATAAATTTCTTTATATTCGGTGATATATGACACTGTCTGCATATTTCTAACATCATCCATAAGACTTCCACATGGTTTTTCAACAGACTATAAACTGTCCAATCATATAGGTATATATCAAGAAACTGATGGATGAATTCTTTAAATGTTGCGATGACCACTCTGGAGAATATTGCGGGTACATTCTTCAGTCCAAACAACATGACTGTGTACTGATAAGATCCCCATTCTATCACAAATGTGGTCTTATATCTGTCCTCCTGTGCTATCTTAATCTGATGGTAGCTTGAGAATCCATCATTGAATGAGTAAGCTTCATGTCCTCCCACATTCTATAACACTTCATATGTGAAAGGTGTAGGGAACGGGTCATGTAAACATGCATCATTCAACTTCCTCAAGTCGATGCATATCCTGATCCCTCCTTATTTCTTGTCCTATACTACCATTGGGCTTATCCATTCTGACTCCTCAACCGATTCTATGATGCCAGCTTCGAGAATCCTGTTTATATCAGCTTTGAATTTTTGTTTATATATTGGGTTCAATCTATATGGTCATTTTCTAATAGGTCTCGCGTCAGGTTTGAGTGGTATCTCTATTTCTCCTAGTTCTCTGGATATACCCTTCATCTCTGTAAATGTTGTTGGAAATAGGTCATTATATTCGCGCAACAACTCTGTGATGATTTCCACTATTTGTTCATCCCAATAATCTCCAATGTTGGCCATTTTGGGCTGCTCAGTTGTCCTGATGTTAACTTTCTTTACCCTGATTGGTGTAGAAATGACTTCTGATTCTATGGGTGGTCCTTCCAGATATATTTTTCCTTCTACTTCTTTGATCTAAATATCGTGCAGATCATCTTCATCCAATGCTTCTTCTTGTATGTGGTAATAGGACAACAGGTACTTAACTGTCTGTTTGTTCCATTGTTGTTCTTCTGTGATCAATTCTACTTCTGGTTCTTTGATGAATATCACTTCTCTGATCCATTTAAGGGTTGCATCTATTTTGGGGTTCTCATGTTCGAATGAGAAAGTGATTGAGAAATTTTGCTACTATGCAAAAGATAAACAATTGGTTCCAGTGCAAAAGGTTACTGCGCATAAGATTCAGCGCAGAACAAGAGCATAAATATGAGAATAAATATGAAGGATTTGGACAACCCCAAGAGCATCTAGAGAAATGCATAATTCAATGGAGATTAATACCAATAGATAATGGCCACACCACTTTATTCACAAACTAGAAGGCATTTTGAAGAACTGGTACGCAAAATAAGAATAGCGCAGAGAAACTACTAACTGGGAAGAAATACAAAAAAAATTGTAGTTAAATTTTCCTTTGAGCATGAGAGTCTAGAGATTGATACAGTGATGAAAGTGTTAAGATACAAGATATTTGAAGAACCAAAGTTTGAGATCATTCCAACATATCAGAGGCAGGATAGTTAGACAGTCAAACAATTGCTACAATGTTATCACATAGTAGAAGCAGAAGAACCAACAGAGGATAATCCGCACAGTATCCACTTCCCAGAGGTAGAAGGTGAAAGGGAAGTAGAAGGTCCCAAGATGGATTCAGAAAATTATGTTGCACCGTTAAAGATTAAGAAGGTCAACATTGGAACTACAAACAACCCAAAGATGACTAGTATTGGAGATTATTGGGATAATCACAGAGTAGAAAGGATCACATAATTACTGTGTGAGTACAATGACTTATTCCCAACAACATTCTCATAGATGAATGGGCTAGCAGGAGCGCTAGGAGAGATTAATATTCCATTAAAGCCAGAAGCAATACCTATCAGACAGGGGCTGTACAGATTGAATCCAATATACAAAGAGAAAGTGAAGACAGAAATTGACAAGATGCTAGAAGTTGGTATTATAGAACCTGCAGAAGAGTTAGAATGGATCAGTCCTATGGTGGAGCAAGAAAAGAAGCAAGGAGGGATCATGATTTGTGTAGATTTGAGAAAATTGAATGATGCTTGCCTACATGATCCTTTTCCTACCCCATTTATAGATGAATTTTTGGAGAATGTAGGGGGTCAAGAAGATTATTCTTTTACATATGGATTTTCATGTTATCATCATATCATGATAGCACCAGAAGATAGACACAAGAAAAAAAATTCTATAGAGTGGGGCTCATTTCAATATACATTTATTCCATTTGGATTGAAGAATTCACCAACACTTTTTTCAAGAGTAGTAGTAACAACTTTTAAGGACCTTATTCATAATTTTTTGGAGGTTTACTTGGATGATTGGCTAGTGTTCAATTTGATGAAAGATCATGTTGAATAATTAAGGATATTGTTGGATATATGAATACAGTTGTTGGCACAGGGGAAAACCTAGGGTTCAACTCTTCAACAACGCACCAACAAAACCCTAACTACCGGCCCTTTCGGCAACACCTGTGAAGCAGATGAAGTCTCACCCAAGGTAGAGGTAGGGGGGGTTGCAAGACTCAAGTGTCTACAACCTAGCTGGGACACAGATATGTGATCACAATACTTAACATAGCACTTATCAGTTAACATTCATTAGTCTTTAACCCTTATTTACATTGCAGGTTAAACCCCTATTACAGATCGACGTAGTAATCAACCAAGATCAAGCACACCTAACCATTTATCACATAGAATCATACTATATCTACATTCAATCATATCATAAAGCACTAAGCATCAATGGATCTATATATCAATCATTAGAACAGTGCACTGAGCAAATAAATACAGAAACAACATAAACCACATCGCACAAAGCACATCGACAAAGAATATACATGGTTCACCCTAGTGTGGGGATACTTCCAACAACTCTTCTTCTTCTTTATTAGTCTCTTCCAATATTATTACATGCACCAAGCCATAGAGCCAACTCCCCATAGGAAAGGATATATGTGCACACCTCACCAGATCCTCCTTCCCCAATTTAGTTTTTGGCACAGGGGCAGACCCAAGGTTCAACACTTCAACAACGCACCAACAAAAACCTACCTACCAGACCTTTCGGAAACACCTGTGAAGTAGATGAAGTCTCACTCGAGGTAGAGGTAAGGGGATTTGTAGGACTCAAGTGTCTACAACCTAGCTGGGACACAAATATATGATCACAATACTTAACATAACATTTAGCAATTAACATTCATTAGTCGTTAACCCTTATTCACATCACAGGTTAAACCCCTATTACAAATCGACACAATAATCAACCAAGATCAAGCACACCTAACCATTTAGCACATAGCATCAGAGTAGTTCTAGCATTCAGTCATATCATAAAGCATTAAGCATCAATGGATCTATCTATCAATCATCAAAGCAATGCACTAAGCAAATAAATACATAAACAACATAAACCACATCGCATAAATCACATCGACACAGGATATACGTGGCTCACCCCAGTGTGGGGCTACGTCCACCAACTCTTCTTCTTATTTATTAGTCTATTCCAATATTCTTACATGCACTAAGCCACAGAGCCAACTCTACATAGGACAGGAGATCTGCGCGCACCTCAACAAATCCTCCTTCCCTGAGTTAGGTCAAAGCATAAAGCCTTACACAGTCTGTCTGCACCAAGCCACAAAGCCAACCCTGCATAGGACAGGAGATCTGCACGTACCTCACCAGATCCTCCTTCCCCTAGTTAGGTCAAGGCAAAGAGCCTTCTTACCATCACTTTCACTTAACTCTACAATTCTCAACATACATAAGCATTCACAATTGTTCACACTTAGCAACCTTCACATGTTCTTGCACAAAGCCAACTAGAACTCGAACTACTCCAAACTAGTTCTTACATGGCCTAGATACTTATTTATACATTACAAAAAGGGCCTAAGCATGGGTGAACCCATGGGTTGTCATCCCATACCCTCTACATAAACCCTAAAACCAAAAAAAATCACAAAAAGGGTGAGATGTCGTGATCTCCACTTCACCTGGGCGCTCCATCTTTGACCAACCTGTTGAAGTCCCAAAAATGGTCAAACATGACCAACGTTTCCACAAAAATTAGTCGAGGGCCAAAAATCCCCCAACACTCACCTGTGACTTGTCCCGAGTCACTTTGATTTGGGAAACACTTCTTCGAAGGCCTCTATCTTATCTCGAGCTTCCTCGACTTGCTGCTTCGCTAGAGCCTCCCTCTCGACGAATTTCTGAATGACTTTCTCAGTGATATACCCTTCCAAACATTGTTCCACTATTGTGACCACCTGTTCCAACTGTGATCCTTGTCCCTTGATCTCTTCAAAAATGGTGTATGCTTCATCCTGCACTGGTTGGAGTCGTTGTGTCACCTCCATCACTCTGCTCTAGATGGAAGTGACCTACTGCTAAACTGTGCGTTGCTCTTGTTCCCTCTTCATTTTCTCCACTGTTGTAAGCATATTCAACTATGCTTACACTGTAGACACCTGCTGCTTCACCTCCTGGAGCTATGCCTCTAATGTCATTATTTATGGGTCTTCTGTAAGGTGCTCATAGGTTTGTGCACTTTGGTTACTTAGTTTCTTTCACTCTGAAGCCAACACCTTGATTTTTTCGATTTCACTCCTAGCAGTTTCTTCCCTCTGATCCTGCACTTCCTGCAAAGTGCTCAACACTGCTTCCAGTTCTAACTCAGCTACTCTTGCTTGAAGCTATTGAATGTATTCAATGAGCTTCCCTACTTGGCTCTCAGTTGTCTCTTCTTCCATCTGGGCTGAGACCATCACAGAGCGAAGTGCTCTAGCCATTACCTCCTTGACCACAATTTTCTCCGCGAGCAGCTGGTATTTTTATCTCTGGATCCTCTCTCTGTCCTCCTCAAACTTCACTCTCATGTCATTTTTTTCTTGCTACGCAACCCAAAGTTTCTCTAGGGATTCCTCCTTTGCTTGCTTCAAGGCCTCTGTGACCTATTATTTTTCTTCCTGGACACGATGAAGGAGAGCCTCTGTCGCATATTTTATCCTTCACAATTGGGTGGGCTCATCCCCCAATTATACACCTTCTGATGATGATGGTGCAGTAGACATTGCGCGGCTTGAGTAGAGATCTTGTTGTACATGCTTTAGCTCTACCTCCATTTTTTCATACGTTGTCTCTTGCTTTGTTGCATGTCGTTGTAAGAGATCTTTTGAAGAATCTTCGACAGCTGCGATGATGAGATCAACATCATCCATTGTGAGCACATTCTATGACTAAGGATAATTGGTTCATGACTTATTCTGTGTTGAGGGTTTCTTTGGAGAAACCTTTTTTTTTTTTTTTATGTCTCTGCCTCTGTAATGGGATCCTTCGGCAGTGTCACTTCACCTTTGTCTTGTTTTCTTCTTCCCATTCCTCTTCTTTGTTTACTTCATCGCCTCCTCCTCCTGCAGGTGAGTCAGGCACAGTTTCCTCTAAAGCATTGTCCTTCTCATCACTTTCTATGTCTTGGACTTCATCCTTTTAATTCTTCTTCTTGGTGTTGCTTTGTCCCTCATGTTCGACCCAGGTGATTAATGGGATTCCGATGATATTGGGGTTGGACAATTCTGCATTCTCTACTAGGACAAGGAATTATTATGTCCATTCCTTAGTGATCTCTTCCATGTATTCCTTAGTCAACTTGTAGTAATATTGCAACTCCTCCTTACTTTCATCCTCGCACGTAGTGATGTAAACGAAGTGTCGGTCTGCGTGGAACTTTGCTAGTGGCCTGAACTAATGGAGTGTATTCGGCATCATTCGAGGGAAGGATTTAATGGCCCTCTTCAGCTTTAGGTAGTAGGTGTGGAACATTGCATTTTATTTCCACTTCTTCACCATGTCACTTGTATACCACAAGGTGGTGAACCTCGCGACCAATGGTTTTGATGGATCGACTTCCTGGAATGTCACTCCCTCCGGCATCTCCCAAGAGACAAATGCTATCAGAATTAATAACCAACTTAACTGGAATTCATATCCTTGGTCATGCGCTTCACGATAGTCCTTATCCAACTCATTGACGAGGTAGCTCACCCAATTCATCTGCATGCCCTCGACGCACTTCCCTGGGAGGTCGACGATGAACCCTGTAACTTTCATTGGCTTGTTCTTCTTGATGAGATTTCTAGTGATCAGTTGACAAGCTAGGCATACTACACCATCTTGGATGGAGGCTACCTTTTATCCTTACTTCCCCTTATCCACATCGCCATAGGTCTCCTTTATTCGTTGTGCCAAGGAGCGATTTGATGTCTTTCTTGAGTAGAATTTATGAGGGTTTGTTCCTTGCATGATTAGTTTGGTTATTAGGTGGATCAATGTTGGATCCATAGTGATGCGCATGTCCAACCATAGATACCCTCCATGGTAGCATGACAGGAGGATTTTAACACATGTGTTAACCTCCTGATGTCTGCCGAAGTGGGGGATCTTCATGATGTTTAATATGGTGGACCTAGCGATCTCCTTAATCCATGTTTGGGGGGCTATATTCAAATTCTTCCTAGTTGTCTTGGTCAGGTAGCAATGTGGTGCGAGCATCACATAATTATTTTTGTCTCCAAGGTTGAAATCGTTGATCTTAAGATCAGGGATCAGTCCTAGTTGTGGTCCAACTGTGCATATCCCTTTCAAGTGGTATGCAATGATGAGTGTGTACTCAAAGTCGTGCGGTACTTTGTCACGACTAACCGCACCAGCCAGCGGTGGCATGTAGTCGGGAAAGACCGACGGTATCAGCTTCGCATTCTCCAGGTCGTTGCGGTGTTTGCTTCTTTTCTCGGTTACTGTTTGGCTAGATCGATCTGCAGTCGACGGGGAGGCTTGAAATCCAACCGTGGACGAGGCCTGGACTCCTATGGACATGACCTTCTCAACCATAAGGTTGATAAATATTTCTTCTATCGATTTCTCTACTGTGCTAAGGTCGCCCGACATGCATGCTCATAAAAAAATAACTCGGGTAGGAGACTTAACACTCAAGGTAAGAAAAGCAGGTGGTGAGGTCTCAAAAGAACAACGTGATAGAAATCAGTTCTCTGTTAGCTCAGATAATCACAATTTGCAAAAGTGTCCCCAGTGGGGCATTCAACGGATTAAATAAACAATGTCGTAACGGGTTCCTCCAATAGATCAAAAAGCCTCAATCAATACAATTCCATCTATTATGGCATGGTTCCAACAGTCCAATGGTGATATTTTCGACAATAACTACATTTCTAACCATTCTAGAGTGTCGTTCTAACGGTCATATTGCTTTTCCATGGCAAAGTTCCATTCTGCGTTGTTCTTCTATTCTAACGAGGTTCAAGTTCTGTAAGCCTTCTTTCTACGAAGTCCTCTGTGGAACTTCCTGCAATTTTTTTAACTTTGCCTTCTTCTTACTGAGCTTTTTGGCCTTCTTTCCTTTGATCTGATTCTTTGGGTTCCTCTTTCCATTCTTATTCTTATTTTCTTCTAGTACAGGGACTTCGCACTGTTGAGGGTCTTTCAAAGGGTTCGAGTGTAGTACCTCTTCTCTTACTTCTTCTGGGGTAGGTTCTCTTTTCTCCTGCAAGGACAAGTTTTGTAAGCCTTCTTGCATTCTTTCAACCTTGACATCCTTCTACTACTTCAACTTGTCCTCCTATTATTGTATTAGTCTCGCTATTTTTCTAGTTATGAAGTCTCTTAATTATTTCTTTTTTTGTTCCGTGGCTTCCTCTTCCTCTTTCCTTTAGATCTGATCTTTCTCAATCGAGGGTTTTCCTAACATAAGTGCAAAAGGAGTTTTATTCTCAACAAACTTAATGACCTCAAATTCTTCTTCAGTTGATGTTCCATGAGTGATCATAGGTACATGAGTAAGTCTTCCACATAGGGTTATCATCTTTCCTTTAAAAAATCCTATCCCTCCCAATGAAGGAACCATAGCAGGCTTTCCCAAAATTTCCCAAGTGCTTTATGGCATGATATTCACCTGTGTTTCTTCATCCAATACACAGTCTATGTCGAAGTCTCCTATTCTTGTTTCTATGCACTCCTTCTCTTTTAAGATCTCTGGTAAACTGATGTCTCTGTGATCATTCAGTGTTTATTTCATCTGTAATAACATAGTCTCTGATTCTTTCTAGTTCTCTATCATATCCTTGGTTTCTTGACCTTCTTCATGGTTTTCTTGTCTTGGGTTCATCTTTTCAACTTTAGGAATCATTCTAAGGCAATCCAAAACCTCATGACCAAAAAATTTACAACAAAGACAAATAAGACATCTACCAGGGCATTCCTTAGCAAGATGTCCCGGTCTTCTGCAACTATAACAAAGTGTTAGTCCTCTCTTTCTCTTAAACGATCCCCAACCTTTCTTGTACTGCGTACTAGGATCACAGTGATGGACCTGCAATCTACAAAAATTCTTTCTAAGATCCTGCATCCACTTGTTAGTCCAAATTTTTTTCTATGCATAGGAATAACATATCTTTTACTAACTCTATCAAATTTATTCAAATCAGAGCTTCTTTCTTCTAGTTGGGCCCTAGTTTTTAGACTAGGAAAAAATCTATCAAACATACCAAAATTCATACTTTTGAAACAAAAATTTCCACTTATCTTACCTTTACCAAAGCACAAAGCTTTAAGATCTTACCTCTTTTCTTTAGATACAGCCTCTCTTTCTTACCACAAAACTTCACAAGTCAAGTAGATTAATGAGCACTACAACAACAGATCTACGCACATAGCTTTCTCTTTTCTTCGGTTCCCAACAATCACATTTTTGGATCTCGGCAACAGAACTGTTTGTTGGCACATGGGTAGACCCAGGGTTCAACGCTTCAACAACGCACCAACACAACCCTAACTACCGGCCCTTTCGACCACACCTGCGAAGAAGATGAAGTCTCACCCGAGGTAGAGGAAGGGGAGGTTGCAGGACTCAAGTGTCTACAACCTAGCTGGGACACAGATATGTGATCACAATACTTAATACTTTACTTAGAAATTAACATTCATTAGTCTTTAACCCTTATTCACATCGCAGGTTAAACCCCTATTACAGATCAACGCAGTAATCAACCAAGATCAAGCACACCTAACCATTTAGGACATAGAATCAGAGTAGATCTAGCATTCAGTCATATCATAAATCACTAAGCATCAATGGATATATATATCAATCATCAGAACAATGCACTAAGAAAATAAATATAGAAACAACATAAACCACATCACACAAAGCACATCGACATAGGATATACATGGTTCACCCCAGTGTGGGGCTACATCCACCAACTCTTCTTCCTTTTTATTTGTCTCTTCCAATCTTCTTACATGCACCAATACATAGATCCAACTCCGCATACGACAGGAGATATGTGTGCACCTCACCAGATCCTCCTTCCCGGAGTTAGGTCAAAGAACAAAGCCTTACATGGTCTGTCTGCACCAAGCCACAAAGCCAAACCCACATAGGACAGGAGATTTGCACACACCTTGCCAGATCCTCCCTCCCCGAGTTAGGTCAAGGAACAAAGCCTTCTTACAATCACTTGCACTTAACTCTGCAAGTCTCAACATACAGAAGAATTCACAACTGTTCGCACTTAGCAACCTTCACAGGTTCTTGCACAAAGCCAACTAGAACTCGAAGTACTCCGAACTACTTATTACATCATCTAGATACTTATTTATACATTACAAAAAGGGCCTAAGCATGGGTAAACCCATGGGCTGAAATCCCATACCCATTACATAAACCCTAAAACCAAAAAATCCAGCAAAAAGGGTGAGATCTCGTGATCTTCACTTTTCCTGGGCACTCTGTCTTCGACCAGTCTGTCGAAGTCCCAAAAATGGTCAAACACGACCAACGTTTCCACAAAACTTGGTTGAGGGCCATAAACAATGTCATATATCATTAAGCATTAATAAATGTATTTTCAACAAACCTTTTGGGATTTTTTTAGGCCATGTGGTGTGTAAACAGAGTAAGCTGGTTGATCTTGCTAAAATTGTTGTTATAGTTAACTTATCACCACCAAAGTCAGTGTGCCAATTGAAAGGTATATTGGGCCAGACATGGTATTACAGAAAATTCATAAGGGGATATGCATAGATCATTGTGCCAATGGATAAGTTGTTGAAGAAGGATACTAAGTACCAGTGGAATGATGAATGCTAGAAGAGTCTAGATATTTTGAAGGAGAAGATGGTTACGTCACCAATTCTGGTATTTCCAAATCGGGTAAAATAATTTCATGTGCATGTATATGCATCTGTAATTTCATTAGGATCAATATTAACCCACCCAAGAGAAGGTGATATAGATCCCCCTATTTCTTTTGCAAGCACAAAATTGTCAGCCTCAGAGTAGAACTACAATACTACAGAAAGAGAAGGTCTAGCTATGGTGTATGCTTTGCAAAAATATAAACATTACTTGTTGGGACAACACTTTAATATGTTTACAGATCATTCATCTCTAAGATACTTAGTCAATAATCTAGTGTTGGGGGGAAGGATATGTAGATGGCTATTATTATTTCAGGAATTTTATTTTGAAGTTGTGGTGAAGCCTGGAAGATTGAATGCAGGATCAGATCACTTGTCCAGGATAACAAGTGGAAAAGAGCCCAGTAACTTGGAAGACAACTTTCCAGATGCACAATTGTTTTCAGTACAAATTGCAGATGAATATTTTGTTGACATCATTGAGTTATTTAGTACATGTTTTTCACCAGGAGAATTGACTATTGCACAGAAGAAAAATTTGGTGGTCATAGTTGCAGATTATCAGTTGATTGTAGGTCACTTATACAAACTTGGAGAATACAACATCTTGAGGAGATGTGTGATGGAGAATGAAAGACCCATTATTTTGGCAGAAGTGCATGAAGATATTGCAGGAGGGAACTATGCAAGAAAAGATACCAAGCAGAAGGTGTTGCACGTAGGATTATGGTGGCCAATGGTTCATAAGGATTCAAAAGAATACTTTCAGAAGTGTGATGTTTTTTAAAGAGTTGGGAAGCCATCCAGGAGTGATGAGATGCCACTGAGACCACAGGTTGCTTTACAAGTGTTCGATAAATGGGCAATAGATTTTGTAGTTCCAATTAATCTAACATCAAGAAGATCAGGATCCAGATATATTATTACAACGAAAAAATACTTGACCAAATGGGCAGAGGAAACACCTGTAAATGATTGCAGCATAGAGACTGAAACACACTTTTTGTTTGAGAATGTACTGACAAGATTTGGATGTCTAAGAATATTGATGAGTGATCGAGGGACTCACTTAATCAATAGTACAATTGAGGAAATGCTTGAAGAGTTTAATATATACAACCAGAAGAGTACTCCTTACCACCCTCAATCAAATGGAACAATGGAAGCCTTCAACAAATTTTTTGAGAATGCCTTGACAAAAAATTGTAATGTAAATAGAGATGATTTGGATTTGAAGGTACCAACAATACTTTGGGCTTATCGACCTACCTACAAGAAATTAATAGGAAAAACACCCTTTAGATTATTGTATGGATAGGAGGTAGTAGTTCCCTTAGAATATTTAATGCCAAGTCTACGCATTGCAACAATTATTGATATGACAGCAAATGGTGCAACGTAGGAAAGATTGGCTCAAATAATGGAACTAGAAGAGGATAGAATCATGGAAGGTTTCCATCAAGAAGTACAGAAAGTAAAGGATAAATCATGGCATGATAGAGATATCAAGAAGAATAAGTTTAAGGAAGGATATATGGTTATCCTCTATGACAATAAGTATTTGCAGCACCTAGGGAAGCTCAGAATGCATTGGCTAGGGCCATATCAGATAAAGTCTGTCACAGATGGAGGTGTTATACAACTACAAGACTTAACAGGAAAG
The DNA here is from genome assembly GCA_009831015.1 of Picea engelmannii. NCBI lineage: Eukaryota > Viridiplantae > Streptophyta > Pinopsida > Pinales > Pinaceae > Picea > Picea engelmannii. Next base: position 366,413 of record ML794113.1, on the reverse strand, counting down.
GAAGTGGAAGGAATGGTGAATGGAAGATGAATGAAACTATATAGGGATATTCGACCTACTAACTCTCAATAGTTGCAGCGCAACAAGTAGACTTGTACATATTGTAAATAGTAGGAGCTAAAAGAAGAAAAAGGAAGATGAAAACAAAAAATAAAGAAAAAGACAAAAATAAGTAATTAGGAGGAATAAGGGAGAGACAGATAATTGAGGAATTACAACGCGCAACAAACAACAATTGGTGTGACATAATTTGGAAGATTGTGCATAGGAAAATTAGACACTGTGCAAATAACTAGAAAAAGTGAAAATCAAGACAGAACATTAATGACCAGGTTTATAAAAATGGAAAAGAATGGGAAAGTTAGACACTTAGCGATTTTTGAGAAACCGAACACTTGAGAGCATGAGCAATGGGTGATTGAGAAAGAAGAAAAGCCAATCGTTTATGTGCAAGACTAATTATATGGCACCCTCGATGTAACATCCTATTTCCCCCAATTTGTAATTAATCATAAAATAGGAATTACCATGCTAATGCATGAGGACAATGTAAATGTATTATTGTTTGAGTTGCCAATAACTGACTGTGGGAGGGAAGCCTTGAAAGTATTGGCCATGATATCACTAGGGGAGAGAAATCAGTTAATGAGTCAAGGACCGGTGGTTGAACTACCAACCACCCCCATGAATGAGAGCATGGTCTAGTTGCAGGAAGTCATCCTAAAGTACCGTAGGGTCTAATAGACCAAGCAGACCCGAGCTTCCTTCTAACAGAAGGAAGGTGACAATTATACACATGGAGGCAGCAAGAGAGGAGGGACACCAGACAAGAACGGGAGCTCGCAAGGGAGAGGCACGAATCTCTCCAGCGAATCATGAACAGAAGGTCGCGACCTTGATGTTGAAGGGCATCTGAGAAACCTCGTCGAGGCCACAAGCGAGTGAGAAAGCTATGAGTTGCAGAAAACAAGACCCGAACACTGAAAACAGAGAGAGAACCCTAGAGAAGAGTGAGAGTTCCCTAGTGATATCATGGCTTGGCACGGGGGTGGCCAGAGTGCTAATATTGAATACCTCTAAGCCTATGGTCGGGTGGAAGGACAAACACCCACAGTCAGTTGGTTGGCGACAACCTGTAATAGATAAGTGAATTTTGACCCTGTGTAATTTAGTTGTAATGGTGTATGAATTGGTATGCTATGCTTGCTTTTAGGAATGTGAATGAATGGTTAATGGATATACTATATCCCTTCTATTTTCTGTTGAGTCGTATAATTAGGAAAGAAAGGAATTATAGGGTTCGGACATGACTTGTTCCCATAAATTCTGGAGTTCTGTAGTGTCTTAAGCTAGAGCCACGAACTGTGAGCTCATCGATCTTAGGATTAGTTGCATGTATGATGGTTTACTCGCCTAGTCGTCCTGAGTCCCTTGGAGGACGAAGTTCGTTAAGTTCATGAGAGGTAGTGTTGATTATGCACAGGCTCTCTATGATCAAATGGAACCCTAGAACCCCTTGATGAAGGAGCACAATAGTTGTGTTGAAGAATCTTCTAAGAGTCAAGTCCAGGAGAAAGAGCGCAATGCTCTCAAGTCCTTCATGGTTGACGAAGTTCAGGAAGGATAGCGAGTTTCAAATACTGAAAGAGAGTACCCTTTTCATTTGATAGATGAACAGACGAGATCATTTCGGAGGATCTGAGGTCTGTCATGACCGCTATATTGGAGGAAGGAACGTAGGCGTTAATGCCTCGACCCCTTTTTGGCCTTCACAAATAGCGAAGGAATCAGGACCGTAGATCCCAAGATCCAGGGGAGTTACCTGGACCGTCCATTTGTAGAGGACATGTGGTTGTCGATCGGCATTTTGACACCCAAGAAACCCAAGGGCAAGACCCCTTGTCTTTGCAAGTCATGAAATCCTGGTATGCGAAACCCCGAATCAGTATAGAGTGAATAGGTTTCGGTGTTTCGACACCTAGGAAAACCAAGGGAAAGATCCCTCATTTTTGCAAGTCGCGAAATCTTGGTGCCCAAAACCCTGATGCACTCTGTGGTAGAAAGGAATAGTCCCGAAAGGGTCTGGACCGTCCATCGGAGGAGATGTGTGGTGAGCGGCCTAAGTTCGGGAAAAACTCCAAAAGAATATGGATCATTGGATCCAAACCACCAGGGATCATTGGATCTTGTACAAGAACCCGTGTATCAGAATTTGGGGTTTGTAGAGAGAAGGGGACAACAATTTGCTATTCTCTTGAGTCCTGAAAGTTGATGTCTCGGGTGGACAGGTGGCACATCCCAGATGTAGGAGCCACGTGGATGACAAGTGGTACATCCCAGAACAAGGGTCACGTGGAGGTGACAGGCTCATCATAGGGAAGGAGTCAACACCCTATTGACCTATATCATGTTTCGGGGTTCGGCATTCCAAAAGGTAAGGAACACTTGCAACAGGAATTTCAAAGTCGTGAAACCCGAAAGAGATAAGCGTTGAGATTTGCGTCCTAGCCAGAGGTCACATGACACGGAGACAAGGGTGGAGCCGAGTACCTTAGCCCATTTCAGGTTTCGGTGTTTGAAGAGTCAAAATACTCGACTCTCTTGCTTTACAAACTCTCGGTTACCGAAATCCTGATATGGCTAGGACCGTCAGAGCAGGGAGAGACTCGCAGATGTCGATCTCCTTGAAGGTGAGATTTCGGGTTTCGGGGTTTGCAGAGTTGAAAGACTTGACGCGCCTATATGGCTGAGTCATGAAATGTGAAAATGTGCCTAGTTTTTTTGGCTTATGGTCGTAACCAACGATCACATGAAGCTAGACAAGGGAAGAGCTAGCCTGTGCTAGGCCCCCGTAGGACTTCGGGGATTCTGTCCCTTGAGAAGAGGCGAAAATTTTTATTATGCCGTAGTGGGTATGTGACAAATTGGTATCAGAGCATGGTTACAACACTTGTCCTGCTTGGGCTCATGTACGAGTCACGTAAGGAGATATTGTTATCTGCATTTTCTCTTTAAGGAGAAGGACTGCAGAATGAAACTATAATTTGGGAATTTCTACGGAATTTCAGCAAAGGAATTATATTGTTCCTTTTTCAAAATGATAACTACTCTTTATAGGAGTAGGGATGCACTGATCAATATTACTGATAAGACCTGAGTGTGAATAACAGAGGTGGAATAAATTGTTCTATGAAGTTGCACAATCCAGACAAGGGACAGGAACTTTGTTGTTATGTTATAGTGTGACGATGGCTACCTACTAAAGAAGGTAGAGTCTCTTGCAATTGAGATGGCTGGTTAGGTAAGAATTAAGATCCAAATGAAGAACTCCTTCATGATTTGGGAAATCTGGTAAGGGCTAGTAGGGTCCTTAGAAAGTTATAAATTACTGCATTATTAAAAGACTAAACCCTAAGAATATAACTCCTCACGGTTGAGAGGATTGATGAAAATATGTAGGGTTAGATTACCTGACCTATAATGGTTAGGATCGACAACAAGGATAATCTGTTTAAACAAGATTAAGAGGAGTCCTTTGGGACTGTTGCTAATTCCCAAGAGTGACCCTTGTTGGTTGTTCCCATAAAGAGAGGGTAACATCTGTATGAGTTATGACTATGAGATTAGTCTTGTAAGTAACTTAAAATCTCAGAAGAGATAGCAGGAAATTTCATATGCTGAGTGTGCATATAGAGCACAGGGAGTGCATATAGAAATAAGTTTGTGTTAAAGTTTGAAAGCATAGGAGGAATAGTATCTGTTAGATTGGAATCAACAAGAGTTGTTGATCTAGAGCTTCAAGGTTTCGTCTATTGGGAAAATAGAATCATAGACTTTCCAAAGTCGCGCCAGGTAAATCACTGATTCAATCAAGTTCGTTGGTTAGTGGATGACCTGAACCATAGATTCGGTGTAATTGGATCTTCAGGAGTTGGAGGTTTAGAATCCAACGAGCATAGTTTTGAGGACTCACATGTCACGAAATCCTGACATCCAACCTGAGCCATTGGATCAAGACAAGCGATGGATCGTTGATCTAAGGCAGACACTTCTCAAGGATTCAAAATTGGGAGTTAAGGGGTAAGGACTCTGCCAGAATCCTGAAAGGTGGAAATCCAGGATTTGATCAGGATCGTTGATTGGCAAAGAGATCTGTACTGTGGAATCCAGGTTGTCAAACCCGCATGGATCAGAAGTTTGGGAAACAGTGGAGCATTGTCCACGGAATTTGCTGAAACACAGGATCCCAATGCGTTTCTAGGAGTTGACCCCAGGTTCTGAGCCAAGGGTCATGTGAATAAAAGAGCCGAGAAAACCTAGCTTTGGTCTTTTGGGTTTTCGGATTTCGGGGATCGAGGAACCAGAGTTCCTTGCAACATGAATCCCGAAATCGCAAAACGCGAAGCGCCTTTTGTTCGGATTGTGGTCACCATCGGTGGTCGCCTGAAGAGGAGTGAGCTAGTATGATGAATACACATGAGTCGAATGCAGTGTGAAGCTTCATAATAGGAAGCCTGATATTAATACCGGTAAGGTATGAATGATATTAAACGTGCAAGTAATGCACATGTATGATGTAAGGGTAGAAGTATACTAGAGGCCCAATATGATTGCCCCGATGAGAGAAATATAAAGCAAGTATTGCTCTTGTCTAGATTAAATGAATACTATGGAGGCATAGCTGACTCCATTCTGGGGAGTCATGAAAGTTCTATTCCAAATAATAGCCTGAGGGGAATGTATTCCATTTCCTCAAGAAGTACCAATATAATTAGATGAAAGGGTAAATGAGCAAAGATTCTCTCTTGTCATAATAAGAGACAAATGATTACGCCTTTGAGCATCACATGAGAAGGATTGTGAATGAATATGAATTGACTAATCTTAACAGTAAATATGCATGTGGGTTGTAAAATATACCTATGGCAACTGCACAAAGGCTTACGATTATGAGTATAGCTAAGTACATCGTGGATGTAGGTTAGCGAAAACCTAGAACATGTGCTGATGCATAATCTGGAATACATACCAAAAAGGTATGTCTATGTCCCTTAAATAATTAACAAGCTGAAGCTAATTCGAGCTTGAGGCCATCACAGATATTGATGGATATGCAACAAGGAAGTTGCATGCCGAAGGAGTTCTCGGTGGAGGAATTATGTAAGGACTTTGTCAGAAGGACAAAGTCACAACCCTAATAATTGTTGAAGGTTGAACAATGGGCTGCAAGGTCTGTCTATATATATATAAGAATCCTAGATTACATTTTGAAAGAATCATGTAATTAATAGAAGACTAACAACCAAATATTGGCCATTCTGATAACCGAATGGAAGTGTATAGGATGCACTTGTTCATAACTCATTATGAGCAAAGAGTTTTTATTAAAGCATGTTGCAGTATCCCAAAAAAAAGGGTTAGGGTGAGGCCTAACCAAGGCTGCTCAGAAAAAGAGCAGTTGCGGAAACCAGTATAGTTGGTAAGAGGCAAGTAAATCCCCTGAGTATGATTAAAAGAATAAACGAGTACGTTTAACTGATAAGGCTTGGTTGAAGTTATGATTAAGGAAATGTAGGGAGACCTTAGAGATAACTCGACTGGGATGAAAAATCCCCAGGCGATGTAGAAAGAATTTGAAGAAGGGGAGAGCCCTCAATCCTTTCCTTGCTGTACATTATGTTTTCTATGGGAAGAGAAAGCTAGTACATTGATGAAAAAAATTGTTTTGACACCATAGTAAGGATGGTCGTAATTCTATGAAAACGATTGAGAACTATTGTGTTGCACTCATGAAAACATTAAGGACAGTGTGATGAAGTACATACATATATGTCGAGACATGTCTGAAAATATTTTATTAATTTAATGCTATGGTAATTTCATTTTAATTTACATGACCACTAATGTGCTTATGGTGTATGTCATGTGTAGAAAGAAATAAGATTGGAATTGTCGAGAAAGACAGTTGCCAATAATGAGCAACCTCAATCAAAGGATGACTATGAGAAGGTTCTTGTGGAACGATTATTGAAGGGGATTTAAAAGTCCCCATGGAGCACCACTGATGGGATAATATCAGAGAGAGAGTGCTAGCAGCCAAGAAACTGTATAAAGATATTCGTGCCTATGTGGCACAAGGTATGAAGGGATTTGGTAGGAACCCCTTCTGAAATGTTTTATTGTCTTAGTGTTATGCCTGAATTTTGAAGGGTAGTGGTATGCCTTGGATACCCAAGTAAGGTATGACTCAGGAAGGAGAACCTGAATGATGGAGATATGAACCTCTGGTAGTAAACATTGTTTGTAACACTTGGAAGAATTCATGAACTGATATGTTATGAATGCATGGACAATCAAGGAATGTGTAAATGCATTCATGTGAAACTTTTGAGTTCATGTGTACTGATTTGGGATTGTGATTGACCTATAGCAGGAAGTATGGTCCTATTGTAAGAATGAAATAAAAACGAATAAACCATATGAGGAAAAGGTTGGTTAAATTCCAACACCCCATGGAAAAGAACCGGTCATAAAGTGTGGCGAACTTGAATAACAATGCAGGAGTGCATTGGGTATGAATGTGGCCATGGATAGTGGGACATTTGTTAAAACCCTTTGAAATGTTGAATTATGTTTTGAATATATATATTTTTATATATGTACATGGAAAATATAACAATTTGTTTGGTTGATTGAAGAATGAATTGCAGGAAGCAGAGGGTAATGGATATGGCAGTAAGGTAAGCCCATAGGAAAGACCGATTGCCTATTGAGCCAAACTGCAAGGAATGGTATTTCCTTTTGAGAAAGTGAATTTGATTGTTAGTATGCACCATTCTGAAATTGTTGTGACGATATTGTAAAGGTGCAATAAAATGTATGTGCATGGGAACTAATAATTTGATTAGCTGAGGAATGATTGCAGGAAGAAGGAGTCTTGGATATGGCAATGTTGTAATCCCATAAGGAAGACTGATTTCCTGTTAAGATAAAATGTTATGGGAAGGAAAGTCCCATAATTATGAATTTGGTTCCTATGCGGAAAACATATGAAAACAAATCATGAGATTGGAAAATCTGTGGGTGACAGATTGGCAATAACATTCTTAAGGTTAAACGTTATGATAATGTCTCATGAATTTTATATACTTGTGATACGGGCGAGGAGAAAAGATCTGTTCAGAAGGAAAAGATGAAGGCTGTCAAAGCTGAAGATGATGAACATGTCTACTATTGAGCTGTGAAAACCCCGTGATGAGTCATGATCACCTGAAATAAATTATGTTGAGGTAACACAAGCCGGAGGGACGCCTCGGTAGAGCATGTCTGAGGGACGCCTCGACTGTAAGAATCGATAGAGTCTCTAAAATCTTCCTGTGCAAGAAAACCTTGGCAGGGCAAGATGGATCGCTTGAGGGACTATATAACAGTGAAGGGGATGCCTAAGCTTGGGCCTAGAGGGTGAGTGACCATAGGGAAGAGGAGGCCTTAATAATTCTTGTAAACTATTGGGATCATTCACACAGTGGGTAGTTTCCTGTGCGGAAAAACCTTGGAAAGGAAGATGAAACCATGATATCTCTTGTGAGCTATTGAATTGGAATCATGCACCCAATGGGTACGTCAAGGAAAGCGATGAACATAGATAACAAAACTACCATGTGGATACAAATCCACAAACTGCACAGATAAGTATTGTGCTAGAATATGAAATTTTCCTTTTGAATTTTGAACAACAGTAAGATGTTTTCACACAAAATTGTGGTTAATATGATTGTGTCTAAGAATTATTGAAGGCAGATGATGAAGACTCAGATTCTGAAAAAGGACATGACCGAGGATGAAGGTCAAGACTTCTGAAGTGGTCGAATGAGGAAGGCATGATAGGTGTTTTGAGAAAGAACACCGAGGACGGTGTTCCTTTAAGGGTGAGGGAATTGTAACACCCTGTTTCCCTCAATTTGTAATTAATCATAAAATAGGAATTACCATGCTAATGCATGAGGACAATGTAAATGTATTATTGTTTGAGTTGCCAATAACTAATTGTGGGGGTGAAGCCTTAAAGTATTGGCCATGATATCACTAGGGGAGAGAAATCAGTTAATGAGGCAAGGACCAGTGGTTGAACTACCAACCACCCCCATGAATGGGTGCATGGTATAGCTAGAGGCAGTCATCCTAAAGTATCCCAGGGTTTGACAGACCAGGTGGACCCGAGCTTCCTTCTGACAAAAGGAAGGTGACAATTATACACATGAAGGCAGCAAGAGAGGAGGGACACCAGACACCAGACGGGAACGGGAGCCCGCAAGGGAGAGGCACGAAGCTCTCCAGTGAATCACAAATAGAAGGGTGCAATATTGATGTCGAAGGGCATCTGAGAAACCTCACTGAGGCCACAAGCAAGAGAGAAAGCTCTGATTTGCAGAAAACAGGACCCGAACAGAAACTGAAAACAGAGAGAGAACCCTTGAGAAGAGTGAGATTTCCCTAGTGATATCATGGCTTGGCATGGGGGTGGCCAGAGTGCTAATATTGAATGCCTCCGAGCCTATGGTCGGGTGGAAGGATGAACACCCACAGTCAGTTGGTTGGTAGAAACCTGTAATAAATAAGTGAATTTTGACCCTGTGTAATTTAGTTGTAATGGTGTATGAATTGGTATGTTGTGCTTGCTTTCAGGAATGTGAATGAATGCTTAATGGATATACTATATCCCTTCTATTTTCTGTTGAGTTGTATAATTAGGAAATAGAGGAATTATAGGGTTTGGACATGACTTATTCCCATAAATTATGGAGTTCTGTAGTGTCTTAAGCTAGAGCCATGAACTGTGATCTCATCGATCTTAGGCGTAGTTGCATTTACTTGCCTAGTCTTCTTGAGTCCCTTGGAGGACGAAGTTCATTAAGTTCATGAGAGGTAGTGCCGATTATGCACAGGCTCTCTGCGATCAAATAGAACCCCATAACCCCTTGATAAAGGAGCACAATAGTTGTGTTGAAGACTCTTCTAAGAGTCAAGTCCAGGAGAAAGAGCGCAACGCTCTCAAGTCCTTCATGGTTGATGAAGTTTAGGAAGGATAGCGAGTTTCAAATACCGAAAGAGAGTACCCTTTTTATTTGCTAGATGAACGGACGAGTCCTTTCGGAGCATTTGAGGTCTGTCACGATCGCTAGATTGGAGGAAGGAACGTATGCATTAATGCCTCGACCCCTTTTTGGCCTTCGCAAATAGCGAAGGAATCGAGACCATAGATCCCAAGGGGGGTTACCTGGACCATCCATTTGTAGAGGACACGTGGCTGCCAATCGGCATTTCGGCACCCGAGAAACCCAAGGGCAAGACCCCCTGTCTTCGCAAGTCATGAAAGCCCAGTATGCGAAACCCTGAATCAGTATAGAGTGAATAGGTTTCGACATTTCGGCACCCAGGAAACCCAAGGGAAAGATCCCTCATTTTCGCAAGTCGCGAAATCCCAGTGCCCGAAACCTCGACGCACTCTGTGGTAGAAAGGAGGAATCCCGAAAGGGTCTGGATGATCCATCGGAGGAGACGTGTGGTGAGCAGCCTAAGTTTAGGGAAAAGTCTAAAAGAATCTGGACCATTGGATCCAAACCACTGGGGATCGTTGGATCTCATACAAGAACCCATGTATCAGAATTTGGGGTTTGTAGAGAGAAGGGGACGACAGTTCGTTGTTCTCTTGAGTCCCGAAAGTCAATGGCTTAGACAGATAGGTGGCACATCTCGGATGTAGGAGCCACGTGGATGACAAGTGGTATATCCTAGAACAAGGGTCACGTGGAGGTGACAGGTGGCGTGTTCTCGTCACAGGGAAGGAGTCAACACCCTGTTGACCTATATTGCATTTCAGGGTTCAACATTCCAAAAGGTAAGGAACACTTGCAACGGGAATTGCGAAGTCGCGAAACCCGAAAGAGATAGGCACTGAGACTTGCATCCTAGTCGGAGGTCACATGACACTGAGACAAGGGTGGAGCCGAGTACCTTAGCCCATTTCGCGTTTTGGGGTTTGAAGAGTCGAAAGACTCGACTCTCTTGTTTTACGAACTCCCGGTTGATGAAATTCTGATACAGCCAGGACCGTCAGAGTAGGGGGAGACTCGTAGTCGTCGATCTCCTCGAAGGTGATATTTCGGGTTTCAGGGTTTGCAGAGTCGAAAGACTTGACGTGCCTGTATCGCTAAGTCACGAAATGAGAAAAGGTGCCTAGTTTGTTTGGCCTGTGGTCGTAACCAATGATCACATGAAGGTGGACAAGGGAAGAGCTAGCCTGCGCTAGGCCCCCGTAGGACTTCGGGGATTATGTCCCTCAAGAAGAGGCGAAAAAATTTATTATGCCGTAGTGGGTATGTTACACTCGAAGGTTGGCACTCCCAACTGATTTGTATGAGTAACCTGACAGTTAGGAAGGAAGAAGGAAAGAATGGAAGAATGAAAGATTTTTGTGGATTTGGAGGACGTTGCAACATCAGAGACTGAATCGATTAGTCCCAACAGGATAGAGGAATAACTATCAACCATTGAATAGGTGTAAGCAGTTAAGAACATGGAAAACCCTAACGACAACACGAACCCTAGTTCTGAAAACCTTACATAAAAGAAAGAAAAGGACAAAAAAGAGAAAAAAGTCGTCGCAGAGGAGGTCCTAGTCGAAGACATCACAAGCCAAATGGAAATATAGGGAGACTAAGAAGAAGAACCCAAGGACAAAGCCACAAAAGAAAACATATTCACAAGTCAAAAGAGGAAAGCACCAAGCATGATAGAAATTACTTTACCTCATCTTCAAGACATTGTAGTCGTAGTGGAAGACATGCTAATGAAGGTGTTGAGGCTAAAGTATGCAGACTATGATGTAATTGATACAACGAAGTTTCCTAACTTCGCACAAGAAGTGTACTTGGAGAACATGGGGGAGGTAGGACCCCTAGGGAAACCTATTTTGGAGCCCGCGTAGTGGGTTACATGTCTCTACAACTCAGGCGTTATGAATTTTTGGACATACCATATTTTGGGTGCGGTAAAAATGTAGGCCTTTGTGTGAAATAACTATTTTCCAGGGTACATGGAGATATCCTTTGGATGGATAGACTAGTCCCCATGGACGTGGGTTGCATAGATAATATCACAAGATTTCCTACCAATAGGGTAAAGCCAGAAGACCATTTGGACAATAAAGCCAAAGATAAAGAAATTACAGAGTAAGTGAAATAACAGTTCGAGACAAACATGGGAACCCAAGGACTAATAATCAAGGATATTAATGACCATGCAACAAAGATTTCCACAAAGATGATGTCTTGCAAAATTTTGAGGAAGTGCAAGAAGGAAGAATCCCCAACAGGAGTTATAGCAATAGTTGCACAGTGCACAAATGGCGTAGTGTTCAGCTGGGCACCATACTTGTTGAATCAATTTCTAATAGATTACAGAGATGCATAGGATAATGGAACAAAATTCCATTACTCCTGGTTTCTAATATTGATAACATTGGTGGGCTGGAAGGAGCCCAAGTTTTCATCTTTTCTAGACAGGAAGGGGAAATTTTATGTAGCGTGCTATGAAACTTTGTCGTGGGAAAAACACCCCAAGAACCAATAGGCCAATATCGTAGTATTTTCCATGTTCTTGGAGGATATGTAGCAGAATATAGCCAATGTCTGGAGGATCCCCATTGAAGTGGTTCAAGAAAATGAAGGGATTGCTAATTTCAAGGCTTCAAGACATCATTTGTGGATTCAGGCCACAAGGGACCCAAAGAAGAAGTGGCTGGAAATGAGATAGTGTACATCACGCGAAGAAGTGGATTGGATCTTGAAAGACTGACATGCGCAGTGGAAGGCTCCAACAACACAAAAGAAATGAACAAATCCTAAGGAGCTAGCAGAAGCATGAACCTTAAAGAAGACAAGAAGTCCACCAGATAATACAAGGGAGGTTGCAAAGTGCGGCCAAGCCTCGGGAAGCAACAGAACAAGAAAGAATCCAAGAAATAAAGAGACAGTTTCAACAAAAAAAGTAAAAGGGTATGGCGATAAGGGAGATAGCTCTCACCCAAAGGAAGCAAGAGATGGGAAAGCAACACAGAAGAAAAATGAGGTGCATGCCTCAACCCCAACAAAGAAGAGAACAGGAACAAAGGAGGCAAAAATAAGGAAAAAGATGAAGTATCACAAGAATCCTACAACCATCACTAGGATGATGTCGAGTTGGTCGCTGACAAAGTCCAAGATAGAGGAGAGGATGTAGTACGCGCAACAAAAGCACAAATGGAGGAAATCATGGAAAAATTAGTAGAAGTACATGACATCTTACAAAGACTACAACTAAATACAACTCATCATCCAACAGTGCAACAAAAAGAACAAACACAAGAAGAATTAGTGAAGAAAGAGAAAGAAGAGATCATGAAGACAATAACAGTGAGCAGTGACATATTCAAAGTCACACAAGAAATGTTGGAGGTGGATGAAAACACAATGCAGAGACTAGTAAAAGACGTGCAACACCTGGAGTTGGTTCTGGTGAACATACCTATGAAGACACTATATGGACTACAAGCAAGTGTGATGTAAGAAGTATAGTCTAGAGCTAGGGCGGATGCCACTAACCTGGCACTTGACTGCAAGGTGAAGGAGATTTTGCAAGTGAAATGTGAGCAATTCACACTAGAAAAGGAGGAGGAGAAGAAACACGTAGATAACTCAGAGAAGAATCTTACAAAGATATACAGGAGTATACCAAACTACGCGCAGGAACAGGAATTTACAATAGAAGAGAAGATACAAAAAATTGCATAGACCATGGAGAGATACAAACAAGAGATAACGGGCTTAACATAAAACTCAATTCCGAGAAAACCTCCAAAATTATGGGAGTAGAGAGAGAAAGGGGATACTACGCACATAAAGAGTATAGCGTAGGAAGTTAAAGAAGTGGTAGAACTGTATAACAGGACTGCCCATATTTGGACCAACCTAGAAGAGGATAAAAATATCCAACAGCTGGAGAAGAGAGAGGAACAAATGAACATGGTAGTTCAAGACTTTAAGAAGTGGAAGAAGAACATGGACATACCCCTAAGAATGAAGGTCGCGCAAGAGATGAAAAAATTGTAGGCAAAACTAAAGACTGTGCAAGAGGAGAAACAAGAAAGGCAGGCTCAATTGGAGCCATTTCAACAACAAGCAGAAGGATTGATAGACGAGCTCCAAACAGAGAAAGGAAGATGGGAATAGGTGCTAGCAGAGAGTAGAGAAGTGTTGAAAGAGCACATAATAGTGCAGGCTTTCGAGACACTAGCAATAAAGAGTGTAGATGCTAAAGAGAAAGTGACAGAAATAGGAAAGAAGTTTCATGTGCTGGAGGTAGCGCTACAGAAGGTGTACTAAGGCTAAGTGGCTTAGGACGAGCCACATGTTAGTGTCGGGGGCCTGTTGGAGCATGCATGTTTGGAGAACAACACAACAAACGAGGCAGGTTGGACCAATAAAGAGAGCACACCACATTTTGAGGAAAAGCAACGCGTTCAGAAGGATTTGCGAAAATCTGATGCAAATGTGGATAAACCTAGCCATGTTAGGGTTAAGGTTTTGGAATGTATTGTAAAGGTTTTAACCCAATTTTGTAATATAAATAGAAGAAATAGAAAGTAGTATGAGGCATCAATATATCTATCTAGAGTGTGAGTGCACGACAAGTTTGTTTGGAGAACCTATTTTGGAGTTTTTGTGAGTTGAAGTTTGTTTTGAGAGCTATAGAGCTCGCATGAAGTCGAAGTAGCTAAGGGTCAGGTCACAAGCTGTGGAGCTTGGTGCGATCCTGGTCCGCCTCACTCCTCTTTACTATGATGTAATGCGTGCAATGCCTTTTGATGAATAAGAAAAGAAGAAGAAGATCTTTGTGGACGTAGCCCCAAGGGGGGGTGAACCACGATAAAACTATGTGTGCAATGTGTTTTAATGTTTTATTATTTCTGCAGTATGGTTGAATGATTAGATATATGAATGGATGGTTTATTTACAACATGCACTAGAATAAATGTTATGAATGAATGGATCTGATGAATACTGTAATCAAATGCATGGTTAAGTAAAAATAAGAGGTAAGAAAAAACATCCCCCAATCCCTTCCATGACTGCAGACACCTGCATTCTGTAGTCACCCATAAACCATCTCGAGTGAGACTGCACTATGCACTCTATGCGCAGTGTAGCCTTCTGATTTACCAGAAAAACCGATGCTGATAAGGGTTTTGTTGGAAAACTAAAGTAGAACTCGGGTCAACCCAACAATCACAAAAGAGATGAGTGGAAGGTGGTTCATTTAGAGATGAGTGGGGGGTGGTTTTATCTTCCTACTACATCAATCTATGCACTTTGCACCATGTTTTTCAATGTACTCATTTATGCATGGTTATGCACACTATTTTTTTGTTCTACTATTTATGGGAGTGTTAATGTTATGCCCCTATTCTTGCATCTTGATTTGTATCTTTCCCTCATTGCCGAACACTTTTGCATCCTTGAGACGTAGCATGTGTTAAGTTGCAACCACCACACTTTGCATGGTCCTTTTAAGTACTTCTATGTATCTCGACTTTGCATCACATGTTGTTCTCTTAAGCTTCTCACTTGTTAATGGCACGAGCTACATACGTGAGCAACACCCGCTCGTCTCTCTTGGTATTTACCTCCCTTTTCTTTGGAAAATGGCGTATGTAGAGGGTCGTGGCGCCTTCCCGGTCTAGTGTTGTGCATAGCCAATCAGGAGAAAGGATGGCAATCCACTCAACAAAACCAGCAAATATTCCGAATGGAGTCGTAGATGCATGCATACATATTTTTCTCCCACTATCTCGGTTTATTTAGAAAATATTATTGTTTATTTTGCCAAAAATTTCCCTTGACTTTGACTTTTTCTGATGTGGGGTTTCGCTGTTTCTGGATTAAAAAGTTAATCACAAAATTTAAAGGTATAAAATCATGATGTGTGGTGAGCAAATCTATTAAATACGGCAATAGGCCTTTTCAGATAGGATTTAGGAAAGGTAAAAACTGACAGGCAGCAAACGGTGTTCCGACGGCAGGCTCGGGTACTTCATGGCAAGGGACAGGCGATCGGCCGTCTCCGGTCCCCATGTACGATTTCCGACTCCCGAGCATATGTGCGGAGAGGGGAGGGATTTTGCTTCTCGTTTGTTGGGTGTTGTCATTCAAGGCACCTCTGTGTGTGGGGTGCTGTTTGGTCTGCATCGGAGAGATAAAAGAGCGCATTGAGGATTTTTCTTCTGGGTTTCTGAAGCCTTCATAGGGAGGGGAATCAGCTTCTCTGCCCTCTACTGAATACATACATACAGAGATGAGGATCCGGAAGCGTTCTACTTCCTCTATCCATGGAAATGGAGGAGAGGAGCAGTTTCTTCTTCCTCTGGTAGCAGCTGTCGTGGACGTCCAGCGGGCTGAGGACGGGAAAGAATTCGAGGGTGAAGGAGATCATGGCAACCGCACCACTGGCCACGGGATTCATCCGCGTCCTGCCCACAACTGGAGGAACGCTTTGCAAATCCAACACAGCGGCGAGGAAAACAATAAAAAACAGGCTGTTGAGGTAAGCCTATGATCTCTTCCATTTTGTTTTCTGTATTTTAGATATAATATCATGGAGGAAAGGTAGGCAGTTAGAATGAATCCTTCTGCAGTGGATGAAGTCATTCTGCAATCTCTACATTTATTGTATTATATTAGAGTCAACTATATTATTTCCTTTTAAGATTTGGCAGCAATAAATGAGGTCCAAGGATTCTGGAAGAAATCACTCTACAGTATGTGATGTGCCCATTAACTGGTGTTTACATTTGAGGAGAAGATCTCATTTCATTGATACAAAAGAAAAGAGGTGAGGTGCATCAGAATCATGGGTTATAGCTGCTGCATGCAGGCGGTATGGAAAACAAGAGATTTATTACTGGTATGTGGGCCGCTAAGCTCATAGGGTTAATGTTGGCCAAAATGCATGCGTGTCTTCCTCATCTGCTATGGATGGCCCTAAATCTCGTTACAGACCCGCGAGATCACAGTCCTCAATTGGTAGCAGTTAATGTTACTGAATCTACTTCTCTATCGATTTGGCCAAGGAAGCGAATGGATTTACAGTGAGACGGGACAGACAAGTGGTGGTGTCGGTCGCATGCACTGAAAACGAAGGGCATGGCGCAATTGGGTGCAAACAGGTTTTCTATTAGTGCTTCCCCAAACCCTCGAGTTCGGTTTTCACCTGCTGCGCAAGACGACTCACAGATATGTGGGTGGATATACAAGTAATGTATGTATATATCTTCTTAAACGCTGAGTGTGAGAGACTGGTGGGGTGGAGAATAGGAGAATATACATGTACACATGTCGAGGGCTTTAGTTCGATTTTACCATTTATCTGCGAACTCATTCCCTCCGATGCATTCAGAATACGCAAATGCAATTCTGAGGGCATCATTCCCCCTAGTATATCTTCTATCTTCAGAATCTACATAAGTGAAAGCAAAAGTCAATAAATGCCCTCCAGATGCAAAATCTGTGATAGTTGTGTTAAGGCGTAGGTTAGGACGAAACAGTGCAGCCCAAAAAGCATATTAAAATAGCTATGATACTTTAGGAAACCATCGGTTATGCCCAGTAATGTAAGGCACTTGGATTATACAAAAATAATCATTCAAATCCACAAATTTAATAATTTTTCATCAGATTTTAGGTAAATATCCCTGGAAAAAATTATCATTTAGTAGAATTTTTAACCTGGAGATAACAAAAACCTGAAACAGCATAAACTATTCCCAGGTTCTTTGGGTGCAATAATTTGGTCTCTTTCTTCTGAATCTATGAAGCTATTGGATTGAAAAGTAGTAATGTGTTATGGGCGCAAAGGATTGATCTGGAAGGCAAAATGCAAACGAGATTTTGTTGTGTAATCTCGCACTTCACTAATATACGTTTTGGGTCCGTCTCGTTTTGGGCAGGACGGCGGGGAGGGAAAGAAAGCAGACCGCGGATGGAAGGAGAGTATGAGGTGCGCATCTATTTCTATATCGGCCTCGCACCATTTTCATGACTGATAATTACATTGTTTTTTTGCATTGCCCATCGTAACGTGAAGCCCAAGTTCAATTTCTTCTCCCTAATTTCATGCACTAAAATATTTCATTATCGCTTCTGAATCTCTTTTCTTCTAGCAGAAATCAATGGGATAAGATCGACATCGGACTCTTAGGCACAGGTAGAAGCTAATTACACCTTTTCTTAGTGTTAGTAAATGGAATATTTTATCCACTGGAAATGCGCACGCATTTGTTTCTGCCTGTTACTTGTTATCAACCCACTGTACATTAATTGTTGTGAATCGAACATCAGGAACTGAAGGAGCCCTTCCCATGAAGAAAGACTCGCCAAGCAGCGCCGAGAAAGATATAATCGGAGGCCGCGATGAGGAATGGAAGTTGCCAAAATCAGGTCGTATTGAGATGGGATCCTCGTGGAGGCAGCGGAAGAATCTAAGTGTGCACAGCGTCAAGCGGAAAAGAAGCAAAATTGAGATTGGGTATATTAACGGATGGAAGGATGAAACAAAGACAGATAAAAAGCCGAGGCCGGAGACTTATATCCAGCAGGAAGATGGGCGAAAAATGGCTGAGAAAGCCATTTCCTGCAAACGTTACAAGAATGATAATAACGAAGCAGAAGGGTCTCAATGCAGGCGGAGGAACGGGCGAGGGTGGAGGTGTTCTCAGCGGACTCTTGTAGGGTACTCTCTGTGCGAACACCATCTGGGCAAGGGCAGGCTTAGGAGCATAAACAGCAAGAACAGCAATGGCATAAGTACAGGTATCGTGAATAACAAGGTCGGTACCTGCAAGCTCAAAGAATTGCGCCTCATAGACGCTTCTCGATCTTGTAATGTCCAGGTCAATCCCGATCAGCAGAAGAGTAACTGATGAGAGTTTACTTTTGAATTAGTGGAGTGGTATAGGGAATAGGGAGCTGGAAGAATAAGAATACAAAGACGAACTGTATTTACAATTACAAATTCATGACTAATTTACCATATTCTACTGTTGCGTTAATATTAAGGATTGACAAGATGATGGTCATGTGTTTCACGACTTTATTTCGTCATTTTAATTACTGATCAAACTCCAGGAGGATTGGTTGAGCTGTCATGGGTTGGTTCAAGGATTCACAAGATGATGGTCCTGTGTTTTACAAATCCATTTATGTCACTTTAATTATTACATTTGATTCCAAACTCCAAGAGAATAGATGTAGCTGTCACGGGTTGCTTGATTACATTAGATGCGTGCATATGATGGATCGTTCACACATATTTAGCATCGAAACTGGCTTGCATTTCATGTTTACACAATTTATTTATGGAACCGTTCATGAACTCAGTTTGTAACTAACGCAAATTTTGTGCTGGTGTGATTTGGACCAATTTTTTTTTATAATAGATATATTTTTTAAGAAAATGTTTGTGGAAAACTCTTCTGCTATTAAGTAAAAAAATATATATCTTTTTTAATTATTTAGAAAAAAATTCCATCTTTTTATGTTTTTGAATTATTTAGATTTTTAGTATCAATTAAAAAAATTCCATCTTTTTACCTTTTTTTAATTATTTAGACTTTGAAAAAAAAATCCATCTTTCTATATTTTTTTAATTATTTAATTATTTAAACTTTTTAAAACTATTTATTTATTAAAAAAATTCCATCTTTTTATGTTTTTTGAATTATTTAGACTTTGAAAAAAAAATCCATCTTTCTGTATTTTTTTAATTATTTAATTATTTAAACTTTTTAAAACTATTTATTTATTAAGAAGTTTTATGAGACAAGTTTTTATAATTAAGCGTGATTATGAATTTAGCAAATTTCTATTTAATTTAAAAATAAATTTCCTAAAAATAAAATAAATTTGTTTACTTATTAAAAAATA
>ML794113.1:322119-347123 GCA_009831015.1 Picea engelmannii | reverse complement strand
TTTTGATATAAATTGAAATTTTAATGGTATAAATCTTTCCTCACATTTTTTTATAAAAAATTATATTTCTAAATAATAAATAAAAATAAATTAACATTTTTTAACATAAAAACATTATATATAAAAATAAAAAATAAAAATAAATAAACATTTTTTAACATTTTAATTTAATATAATTTTTTTTTTTTATAAAAAAATACATTTTAATTAAATTAAAAATATTAGGATTAAACAATATAATATTGTTATTTATTCTTCTTTATTAACAAATATAAAATAAATTTGAATAAGTATTCTTTAAAATATTATTTTTATATTTTTGTAATTAATTAAAAGGAAAAGCTAAACCTTCTTCATATTATAAATTTACAATTTTTTTTATTTTAACTTGTATATGAGATAGTCCAATCATCTAGTATGAAAATTCTCAATATTCATTTTGTTTTTAAAGCTCATAATGTTGAGAAAATAGTTTTAATCAACCAAATTAAAAAATATACTACCTTTGTAAAATTTCAAGTACATCTTATTAATGATTTCATTGCCTTTATTCTTTACATGTCATAGAAATGGAAAATTAATATTATAAATATTATCAATTTAATTTAATTTAGTTTCATTTTTTTTATCTTCCAATAACTAAGCCAAGGCTCACAATCTCTATCCTAATGTCTTTGTATCATGCATTGGCTACTTCTCATATTAAAAACAATAAGGTAGAATTTATCCTTGTTTTTATTTATTTATTTTGGGCTATGACATTCAATGACGCCCCATAATAATCCATTGAGCTTGCTCTTATTTATTATTATCATTTATTTTCTTCTTTCCTTTTTATTTCTTGGTTTAATTTTTCTCTTTTATCCCTTGCTCTAGGGTTATTCTTCCACTTTTAGCATTTTTACTTCTTTCTTACCGGTCTTTTTATTTTCAGCCATCTTTTTTAGTTTATTGGAAATACAAACTTAACAAATTATATTTCTTAAACTTTAATTCCAACTTAACATTAACATTAAATAGATTTTATTTCCAACTACTCCTTTATTATTTTAATCTTTTTTCACAATGGGTTGCAACTCTTTTTTCCACAATGATTAATCTTAATTTTTAACTCTTTTCTATTATATTTCATATTTATTTGTCCTTGTTGATGAGTGGAGTGTCCACTAGAAAATTTGGACGTTTCAAAATTTTATACATAGTTTTGTTTCAAAATGATAAGTAATCATTCTCATGCCAATTTCATGGTTCCAGTTTAAATGTTAATTGAAATTGATGCCCAAGTACTAAGATCACATTTTCAAGAATGTTGTGAACATATAAATAAGAGGATAAATTATTTTCTCAGATTTAATTATCATAGTCTTTGTTTTAACAATATTAATGATAAATTTATAACTTTTGCAAAAATGTTGGGGGACTTTAAGTTTCTTGGCAAGGTCATCAATACTTTTTACAAGAAGAATAGTTACATTAGTGATGCAAAATCTAGCCCGATGGATTAGCTTGAGTGGTTGAATTTTGTGAATTACAAGCAGGAGATCTTGGGGTCAAGTTCTTGGGATGGCTTCCTCTGTGATGTAATTGATATTGTGGGCCTCTCTTAATGTTCTTGTTAGGTTAGTCACACAAATTCAATGCCATCTATTTTACATTGTGTACCATCATTATATAATTTTCATCAATTCTAGTAACTTTTGAGTATAAAAATTGGAGTCATGGACTTGAAGGACCAGCTTAGGAGCAAGTCCTATTTTGGTGATTTGGAGTTTGTTTAAGGAATTAAATGATTGTTTTTAGGGTCAAAACTTTGCAAAATTCTCATCCTTGTGACCCTANTTTTGAGTATAAAAATTGGAGTCATGGACTTGAAGGACCAGCTTAGGAGCAAGTCCTATTTTGGTGATTTGGAGTTTGTTTAAGGAATTAAATGATTGTTTTTAGGGTCAAAACTTTGCAAAATTCTCATCCTTGTGACCCTATTATACTTGTCAAAGTATTTCAAATGAAGAAAATATCATCTCAATCAATTTCCATGTGAGGAATTTATGTCTCTCATAAGTTGGCCTATGCTTTGACCACCATAGAGTAGAGTGTATGCCACATTAGCTCTGATTACTCACACGTTTGGAGCTATTCATGTGTGTACTTTCAAGAATATTTTAGAGGGCCCAAAACCTTAACCCTAATTAAGGGTTGAGGCATGAAAATCCCTAGCCCTAACCTTAGATAGTTATGGGGAAATATTAAATATGTGACCGCTATGAAAAGAAAGGGTTATGTTCCTATTGTAATGAATCGTTGTTTCATAGTTGAGCATAGAAAAGGACTGGGATATCGTGAGTAAGACAAAGGAAGTAGAAGAGCTTGAAGCATCCATTCAAGCCATAGTGTCTATTGTGACTCCATAGTGTGTCCATATTTCTTTGCATTTGCAATTTATATCTAAGAAGGAAAGAACATGTCATAGTCTTAACCTTCTAGTTAGGTTTTCCCATATCGGGTTTCCCAATGTACAAATCTTGTGTTCATTGTGTGGATGGTGTGATATTTATTGTTTTAGAATCTTTTATTGCATTCATAGTTTATTTCAATAATTAGAGTTCTATGCTTGTAATATTAAATTATAATAATAAATAAGAATTGTATAATAGAGGATAACCTCATATTTTTTGTAGAACCTATAAGATATGTTGTGATGAAATGTTCTAGTGGAATATCCACAGTTGTTTACAAATCATATTGGTATCAATAGAATTTTCTTTGGGGTTTTTGTGGGACATTGCAAGATCTAGAAATTGGCTTAAAGGAACAAATCTCAAACCCTAGCCATAGTAGATGAGTATAGTTACAATTGAAAGGATCAATTGGATGAGAGATTAAAAAATATGGAAGAACAAGTCTCTAGCATCTCTTGCAACATGGAAATATCAATGGTATATCTAGAGAGTGAGTTTGGACCTTCTAGAAAGTTTAGTAGCTCTAACTTTGACATTATCTCTAATAACAAATATGAAGACAAAGAAGAACCATAGGAGACACAAAAGGGCTGGATAAAGTGAAACTAAGTTCCAACATCAAATCGTCCCACTTTTTGTTCAAAGAAGAAGTGAAAGTGGACATCAAACCCTATCAAGGAAAGGTGAGATACAATTTGTCAAGTTGAATCAATGGCTACAATAATTAGAAATGCATTTCAGTGTTTGCAACATAATGGAAGATGGAAATATATCATTTTCTTGACTAAAGTTAGAGGGGCATGCCTAAAATTGGTGGGAAAGAACACTCAGACTCTTAAACTTAAGGGTGATACTCTAGTAACTAAATAGGAAATGTTTAAAACCCTGATTTAATACTATATTTTCCCTATTGGGTGCGAAGAGGACCAATCAAATTGTTAGCATTAATTTTGGAAAAAGGTAAGCAAAAAGTTGAAAAGATTACAACATTGAGTTTAGAAAATAATCCATTAAGTTGTACTAATACTCCAGATGTACTCAAGTATCTAGGAAGTCTCCATAGTCATTTAAGAAGGAAAGTGATTCTTTGTAAAACTAAGACCATTGATGAGGCTTGTGTGAAAGGAAAATGTCTGGAGATGGACAAGAAGAAATGACAACCAAATGGTTCCAAGTAGATAGATCAACGAGCCTATTCTAAGGAGGAAAAGAAGAAATGGAAAGGAAAGGGAAATAACATAATAATCACTACATATAGTGTATGGATCCAAGAAATCACTATAACCATTTTAATATCCATGGCCATATAGAATATAAGTGTTAGAGGCTACATCTAGAGATAAATCCAAATCACCGCAATAAGGAGTCCAAGAAGAAGAACATGCTCGTCGTGAATTTACAAACATGTAGAGAGAAATTTAGATGTCGGTGAAAATATTGTTTGTATGCCAATGTATAAGGAGGTGAACCTAACTATCCTTCATCCCAAGGAAGAGGAGGAGATGAATAAATTCTTACATATCAAGATCTATGATCCGTATTTAGGAGCGGAACAAAATGAAAGCAGAGAAATTAAAATGAAATACTCATGAAACTTACCAGAAACAGAGAAATACAACAATACTTGATTTCTATTAATGAAAGAATTGTAAAGAGAATGTAAAAATACAGAGTGCAAGACTTGCTAGAATGGTGGTAGCTTTATCTCTGAGAGGAGATGTGATGGCTACATTCATTCACAAGAAGGTCCTTACAATGAGGCTCTAAAGGAATTTTTATGTTAAACAGGAATGACAAAACCCTAGACATCCAAAAACCTAACCCTAGGATATGAAACGCCGAAATTCATGTGGGCCCTGTATGGGTAAGTTAGTACATTAACTTCCCAGGGTCGTAAGTTTTGCATACGATCTTCGTTTCAGGCGTGTGATAGCCTGTTGGAAAGGTCTTTTAGAGAACTACACATTATGCTGTCAAACTCTTACTCTGTCTACAGTTTGACTGTGGCACGCCAAAATAACACTGTTTAGGGCCCCAAAATGGCCCTGGAAGTACAACAAGATGTGATGACATGAATACATAAAAAATAAGCCAGTTGGATTAGGTGGGAGGCCACCGGTATCTGCCTGGAAGATGTGTAGGGCTTCAAATAACCCCGGAAGGGTACAACCATCAATTACAAAGAAGTACAAAAGAACATGTTGAACTAAAAAATGACAAAAGGAGCCAGTTGGAATAGGTGGGTGGCCACAAATATTCACCTGGATCAATCCTCCCCCCTTAGGAAGAAATGGTCTCCATTGCGTTGAGTGCTCAGGGAAGAGGGGAAAGCATTTTATGAATCTAAATCTTGGTGAGTTGTGTGCCTTGTTGGAGAAGTTGTGCTTCTTAGCTTGTGGAAGACTGTCACAACCCTATGGCTGGAGGGTTTGAATCTGTTCTACCAACCTGTTGTCTCTGGGTTGGATGAGGCATTGTGTAGAAACCATTGTAGGTGAAAAAAAAATATCTTCTTTCTCTTTGACAATCTGTTTTTGTTGGATAAAAGGTATTGAGGTTGCAGTGGTTCTAGCGGTCTTTTGTGCATCCTTTGAAAAGACTGTGAAGAGGATGAATTTTGTAGTATGAGAGATTACCTTGTGGCACTGTTTTGGTGGAGCAGTAGTCGGAACTACCTCTGGTATCCGATAGAGATGACCTCCTAGAGTAATAATGACACTACGGGGTATAGACTCATAGACAACATGGTGTCTCCACATATATGGTTGGCCCAAAACCACATCAAAAACATCAAGAGGGGAAACATCACACACTACCTCATCCTTGATGGGTTGGATTCCATAGGACAGATGACACTGCTGGCTGAAACGAAGATATCATCCCTAGTGAATCCATCTGATGTTGTATGGCCGCAGGTGTGGTGTTGTTGACAACCCCAACTGTTTGGTAGCCTTAGCTGAGACGAGGTTCTTCTAGATGTCATTATCAACAATGAACTGTAATGGGGTCCCCTTCACACACATATGTGAATGGAAGAGACACTCCCCCTCTTTAGGATCTATTGATTCCTCTGGTTGAATTGTTGCAGTCGTGACAGTGGCAGTGGGTCTGCATCAATGATTTGTCTGTTTTCAATATTTTCTGGATGGGATTCCGAATCAGGGTTTGGCTTCGTGTCTTTGACCTCGACCACCAATGACTATTTCAAGAGACATTCATCGATGTTGTGCCAGGGGATTTTGTGGAAGTCACACCACTTCCCAGTGTCATTCTTCGTCTTTCCTTTACCATTTTTGTCATGTGACTTGGACTAGCTATCTAGAGGATGTTGGTTAGGGCCATCTTTACCATGCTTTAGTTTTTGCATATTTGCAGACCCAAATTCCCATTTGTTCTGGTCCCTAAATTTCTACTCCATCTTGACAACATATCGATAGGCAACGCCTAATGAAGAGATGTTTAGGAAATCCATTTCGGTTTGGATGTGCCTATGCAGAGCCCCACGGTATTTCAGAACCAGATGCCGCTTGGAGTCCTTGATACCCATCTTGGTGAAAAAGGTATGGAAAGTATTTCTGAACTCCGACACTATTTGTCTCTTCTCTTATCACAATGTGGTCCATCTCATGTACTAGTATTCATAGTTATCAACGAGATAGTACTGTTCTTTGACCACATCCACAAAAAAATTCGACGTTGGCTCGACCCCATATATTCCAGATTCCTTTATGGAATTTTGATCCCAGTAACTTTCCCACCAATGTTTGACAAAGGGGAGAGCCTTGAGGAGTGCGAAGGTGATCGTTTCCCTGTCGAAATGTTTTTGAACATAGAAATAACCTTCTAATAGATTTAACCCTTTTCTAAGGCATCCACATCTATCTGACCTTCAAATATGGGAATATCAAAACTAACTTGTAGCTTGAAGGGAGAGGTTCCTCCAAAATGGCCATTCGATGAAGATGCGCCTATTGCTATCGGCGCCTATTGCTATCAGCAGGCATTGAATAATGTGTGCAAAATTCTCCATCATTTCATCCCTCTGTTGCGCGAGAGATTGCTCAAGCAACATGTTAATAGAATCTTCTACTTTGTTGTCTTTCTTTTCTTCTGCCATCGAGGGTTTCTTGGGTTTGTGAGTGTGATTGTACTCAAGAGAGAAAAACTCGAGACCCAACTGTCTATACTCAGACCTCTTCAGGGACATGCGCTAAAAAACGATCAAGAGAAGCCTTCTCTGATACCACTAATCCAGATTTAGGAGTGGAACAAAATGAAAGAAAAAGAAATTCAATGAAATACTCATGAAACTTGCCAGAAACAGAGAAATACATAAATACTTCATTTCCATTAATGAAATAATTGTAAAGAGACTGTAAAAATACAGAGTGCAAGACTCGCTAGAATGGTGTTAGCTTTATCTCTGAGAAGAGATGTGACGACTACACTCATTCGTAAGAAGGTCCTTACAATGAGGATTTGAAGGCCTTTTTATGTTAAACATGAATGAAAAAACCCTAGACATCCAAAAAACTAACCCTAGGAGATGAAACGCCAAAATTCATTTGGGCCCCGTTTGGGTAAGTTAGTACATTAACTAGCGAAATGCGGAAATGTCGAAATGTCGAAATGTGAAATACGTGTTCAGAATTGGCCCTTGGTCATCACCTATGGTCACATCAACGAAGGCTCAAGGGAGGAGCTAGCACGAAGCTAATTTCCATTTCGGAGATCACGACTTGGAGAGTCGAGATGCCTCACAACAGGAATTGTCGAAATGCAAATCACGAAAGCGCCTTCTAAACAGGTGTGTGGTCACCGCTTGAGGCCACTTGTGAAAGGAAAGGTGAAAGGTGCCAAAGGCATAAGGCTCAAGAGGTTAATAGTGTAACTGCCAAAAACCACTGATTGTTTCTGCACAGTAAAATCAAAGAGGCCTTAGTGTGATTGCTAGAGGAGCTGAAGAGTCTCAAGGCATCTGCCAGTGGAATGAAGACTGTTCATAGAGGCGATTGACAGATGGAAGAGAGTTGAAGCCTGTAACTGCAATAAAAAGAATGAGCTCGACTATGATAGAGAATATGAAGAGTCTTGACTACTAGATAGGCTAAGGAATCTCATCATAACACCCAGTGATGATGAACACATGGGTATAACCGCCAGAAAAGATGAGGAATTTCCATGATGATCAGGAAGAGGACTCGACATGAGGAGAATATGCAGAACAAAGAGTGTCTTGATGCTCAAGGGAGTCAAGTGGTAGCAATGTGGAGTGGCAGTGAATATCCCGATGTGGAGAACAATGGAGGGGTGTAGATCATGTAGAAGGATTGCGAATATAGTATGCATAAGGTGCACATAGACTATAAGAATGCAGAAAAAAGAAGAGATGAGTGCTATTGTTGAGAGTGATTCGGGCATGTAGAAGGAGGCAGTGTGCAGGAGCTAAAATACACATAAGAGGAATGGTGCATTGAATGGACATGGTGCACAGAGCATAAAAGGAAGAAGAATAGAAAGCGCAAGGCATGTGTGAAGGAAGATAGTGAAGCAGACAGAGCAGGGTAGTGTAGCAAAACAATGATGAGACTGGTAAACCATTGATGAACATTATATCTTTGTAATAAGTTTCAGTAGCAAAGATTAATATTTCAGGGTGGTAGTGAGGTGCTAGGGAGGACTGTTGTCCTCAGAGGTTCAAGTGGGTGCTTGAACACAGGGAGTTGTAGCTTCCATCTGGTTGCAGCTAGAGAAACCAGGGTGGCAGGGTGGTGCAAGGGAGAATTGTTGTTCTCTATTTTACAGGTTGTTGCTTGTGTGACTGGAAGTTGGTGCTTCCATCCAGTTGGTGCTGGAACACTTAGGGAGTTGTTTCTTTATTCTAGTGGGTGCTAGAGAAACCAGGGAGTTGGTGCTTCCTTCTAGTGGGTGCTAGAGAAACCAGGGAGTTGGTGCTTCCTTCTAGTGGGTGCTAGAGAAAATAGAGAATTGGTGCTCTTGGCAAGTTGCAGCTTGAAAAATAGAGGTTGTAGCCTCACAATGAGTTGGAGCTCATATGTATGATAATGTACAGAATGTAAAGATTACTTATCATACCAAGAAGAAAAGGTTTTTACCCTTTATGGGTTTCCTCAGGAAATATGTGTCTCTGTGTATCTTATATTTGTGAATGATGTTGAATGTTCTATTTCTTACTTCCCTGCATTATTGTGATTGTCATTGAGTGCTCTGTAAAGAGTTTAAAATAAGCATAATTGTTCAAGCACGGTAACAACTGATTCACCCCCCCCTATCAGTTGTCCAACATTTGTTAGTCCAAACATTCTTTCTATTCATACAAATAACATATATTTCATTGCTTCTATCAAATCTACTCATATCAAATCTTCTTTCTTCTAGTTGTACCCTAGTTTTCAGACTGGGACAAAATATATCAAACATACCTAGATTCATTCTTTCGAAACAAAAATTTTCACTTATCTTACCTTTCTCAGAGCACAAAGCTTTAAGATCTTACCTCTTTTCTTCAAATCTGATTCCCTTCTTAGCACAGATCTTCGCAAGTTAAGTAGAATACTGTGCACTACAACAACATATCTACACACAGAGATTTATTTTCCTCAGTTCCCAACAATCACAGTTTCATGTCCCAACAATGGAACCATTTGTTGGCACATAGGGGTATACCCAAGGTTCAACGCTTCAACAACACACCAAAAAAACCCTAACTACCGGCCCTTTTGGCAACACTTGCGAAGTAGATGAAGTCTCTCCCGAGGTAGAGGTAGGGGTGGTTGCAGGGCTCAAGTGTCTACAACCTAGCTGGGACACAGATCTGTGATTACAACACTTAGAAGAGAACTTAATAGTTAACATTCATCAGTATTTAACCCTCATTCACATCGCAGGTCGAAACCCTAATTATAGAACAATGCATTATTCACAAGATCTAATACATCCACACACTTAGCATATAGAAGTAGATCAGATCTAGCATTCATTCACATCACTAAGCACTAAGATAGTATATCAAATTCATCTAACAAACAAATCACAACACTAAGCATAAATCACAACAATCACATAAGAATCATAAGCACAAAGCAATCACAACACAGGATATACGTGGTTCACCCCAATGTGGGGCTACGTGCACAGAGCCACAAACTAACTCCACATAGGACAGGATATCTGCATGCACCTCGGAAGACCCTCCTTCCTCGAGCTAGGTTCAAGCACATATTTGTTCTTACAATTACTTGCACTAAGTCCTGCAAGTGCTCAACACATAGTATTCACGAAGAATTTGCAACTACTTGCACTTAGCATCACACCAACCATTCACCACAACTTACATCACCAACCTACTTATTTATACATGACAAAAAGGGCCTAAATATGGGTAAACCCATGGGCCGACATCCCATACCCGTTACATAAGCCCTAAACCCAAACATTCCCTAAAAAGGGGCCGATATCCCACGATATCCGCTTCACCTTACACTCCTTCTTCGACCAACCTGTCAAAGTCCCAAAAAATGGTCAAACATGACCAAGGTTCTCCAAAACTTGGTCAAGGGCCAACACACGTCATGTTGTACTGTTGTAGGATTTTTTCATCTTGCAGGGGTTACCTCTCTTAGGATCTCTCTAGACCTAAGACAAAATAGAGATACAAACTGTGGACCTTCCTAGATCTAAATCATACACATAAATGATCTATAAGTGAATGGAACAAAGGACTTATCCGGTCACCTAATAGTTGTCCCTACACACTCCTTGATTATTTTCCTTGTCGAATATGTATTTTTATCTTGTCAACATGGACCCACACACATGAAGATACAAGCAAATTCCTTTCATAAGTTCAAATATATCATGTATAGATTTATAACAGATCTAATGATATGACATGAACATCCTAATTATTTCCAAATATTATGATAATCATGTACAATCAAATAAGAGGGAAAGTTGTGTGCATCTTCTATTAATCAAATGGAAACAATTTACAATTAACAATTTAATAGCCTAATGAATCTCTAACCATATTCCTTGCCCGAGCTCCATGATTAATCTGCCACCATAAACTTACTTTCTCTTTTCCTCCCTTTTCCCATGAGAGACCCACATTATTTATAAGATAGTAGAGATAATATAAAAGGGTGGTTTGGATAATATATCCATTCCCGGGATGAAAATATTCTCGAGGTCGAACCACAAATAATAAAGGGTTAAATATTATCTCACAAAACCAAGCCTAAAATGGGAGTAACAGACTTGGTCATGCCCTACATTCTTACAAGGAGTGACCAGTCGCTCCCTGCAAGAGGACAGAGAGTGACCAACACTTCCTGTTCATAGGATGTAAATAGGAAATCAATGACTATGGATAAAAGTATTTTAATCTCAGGGTAAAAATGGTATGATTCCATGGTTCATATTATTGACCCCTAGATGATGCCCATCAAGTGATCAGGTGGAAAATATAATTGTATAACATATGATGCCTAAAGTGTGAGGTTAGAAGAGATGTCTGGTGGCTGAAACACTTTACAAAACAAATCACGGATCTTTGAGAGAAGGAACCTGGAAAGAAACCATCATCAGTTCAGCATAATAATAAAATCACCAAGGAGGGCATACCCATGCTTGGTAATAAAAACTATGCATAACCACCAAATAATACATTGTGGATCCATGCATGACACAAGTAACTAGATCTAGTCCACGAAATAATGCATTGTGGATCCATGTCACAAGTGAGAGCATAGACAAGACCAATTAATAATCTATATCTATGTCACATGATACAAATCAGTGAGAGAACTCAATTCCTGAGCGATCTCTAAAGTACTCATGAATAACTCCATTGCAACTTGGGAGGGAATGGGATCAAGGAATGAATGGTCCCAACCCAAGTTCTTCATCCCAAATCCCAATGTTATGAATCTACAACATGAGAATAAATAATTTGAGTTCGAGCATGGTAGAAACTGTCTAATTATCGGTCATTGATGTATATCATTAACAAAGGCGAGGGAATCCATAGATGATGATGATGGACCCCAATATAAATAGTACAATATAACTAGTGTGAATAGATGAGTTGAAGTCAAACACTCATAGATTCATTCAACATCAGCCAATGAATTAAACCTACTACTAAAATGTAAGGAAACATGCCATTGATGTCTACAAGTCCCAGGGTACTCACTAGTTTGTATATTTCAAACCTGGATAATGATATCGAGTCGACAAGATGAAATATGTTGAAGGAGGGTATTGATGTATCCCCCATCAATCGACACAAAACATATAAAGATAGATGGTATGAAGAGTGTAGTAGTAGAGAAAAACTGACACATGGATGGCTAGGATGAATGGGCTAAAGGACTAAAAGTGGTCGACACAGGATAACTTCCCTTGAACAAATCAACACGACAAATAACTTGAGTTGGGAGCATTGACTCAAGAAGGACCAAAACATTCACCATGGGGGACTGGAAGAGTAACCAGTCAGTGGAGTCCGAGAACTCATGGAGATGGTAATAATTGAGAGAGAATGGAGAACCCAATTGTTGTACATAGACACAAAATAGGTGCATTGTTCAAGGGAGACTCAATTGATGACTGTCAATTGTGAAGATGACTAGACGGAAACCCCCCTACTATTTTTCCTTTTTTCATGTTTAACGAGTGCGAAAGAAAATAAAAGTATGCTCGATGTTCTCACCCATGGTTTATATGCGAGCTCAGGGTGGAGAATAGTGCTCACTTTTTCATTTCATATTTATAGAGTCTGAAAAGACAAAGAATACGTCAAGGGTGTTCTTCTTCATAAATTTAGTCTCCTGAGCCAAAAAAGGGATAAAAGAATACAAGGGAGAACTCTTCTAGCCAAGGTTGACTAGAGTATTCCTTTTCCGTAACTTTTCTATCCAGTCTGAAAAATGGGTAAAATTACATCGAATAGATGCCCTTTCGAATCCATGTAACGAGTGTGAATGAAAGAAAGCTCACTCGACAATATTTCCATGTTTAGGGAGTCTAAAAAGAGATTAACGGAGACTCCGGGGTGTAACTTTGTCATGGTTGGTTACTGAGCATGAAAAAGGGATAATAGTAAGATCTGCTAGAGAGAATGAGTGGTTTGTAATGAATTTACAGGTGCATGGAACATGACTTCCAACAATGGACTGCAAAAGGACATTTCAAATGATGACCACTCATAACAACGGTTCTCATCTAGGGGTGTTGAAAAATGGGAGAAAATAGATGGTTAGCGGTGAAGCATGGCTACAGTGCGATATGAAATGGAAGAAAACGGTGATGTAGCAAAAATAATCAATGGAACAATAATACTAATAAAGTTCAACCATTTAAACAACAAAAATGGTGGGAACCTAAGGTATAGTGATGGAAATGGACAGTTAATAATGTAAAGAGGGAAATGTAGGGAAAAACCTCTCTGTATATGCTAGTTTAGAGACACATACATCAAGTTCAATGGATGTCCCGATATTAAAAATGTCCCTAGACTCCTATCAACACATATAAACTAGATTCCAAGGTTAAATATTAAAAAGAAAATATATTTGGATTTTTGGATATGATGTACACAAATAAAATGACACCCACACCACATAAGTATTTACAAGGCACTATGCATTTTTATGCTTTATGTAAAGTAGAGCACATTTCTAGTCTTAGGCCAAATGTATTTTTCATAATTGAATAACTCATGAGTTGTTGGAGGTATCATATGGCTCACCATGTCGGGGCCATGCCACATAGGAACAAATCATAGGGAATGAAGATACTCATCATGAGTATTTTTGTGAGCTATGTAATCTCCTTGATGGGATCCATCAAGACGTGAGGGATGTACAAAAAAAAAACTTTAGCGAAATGGATAGCAGAGGATTCACTAGTAAGTTTTGAAAAATATATTTGAGGTGAAAAAGGGTCAAAACTGGGAGGTCGACTAGATGTCTAAGCCAATTTCCCCAGTCTCGAATCAAGACTCATTATGTTAACTCTCATCAATTCCAAATTAGGGAGGAATGTTGGAGTTACTTCACACACACCTAGGATTTCTTTTTCCTAAGGTTTTTATTTGTTTATTAGTCATAATTAGTCATTATCCAGTTCACTCCCGTAACTGTTGGTGTGTGTCCATATCACTCTAGACCACAACTATGGTGACTTGGTTCACATCAAGTCAAACTCATTGATTTATACAGAGTATATCATGTGTAAATTATTCATTATTCATAACGGTTAATGAGAATTCTTCCATTCTTTCTCTCCTTCTTCTTCCTTTTCCAATTCTCTCTGCAAATGTGTGTATTATTGTTTAGCTAGATCTATTATGTGTAGGTTCAACACATTTACATGGTATCAAAGCCGATGGACTGCTAAGAAAAATCTACACCAAATTTTTTTGCAGGTACGAAAGATTCAAGACAACGGAAAGATGGAATTCCAAAAAGAATTCATTCTTACACCTTACAACTATTTTGCATGGAAGGAGAAAATATCCATACATATCCGATCTAGAGGGTTTTATAGGTTAACCATGAATACAGATACAGAACTAACATCATCCATAGAAAAATCCAGTACTTAAATTGCATGGATGAGGCACTCGGAACAATTTGCAGTCTTATTTGTCCCGATATCCTTTTTCACATATCTTCATGTAAGACTCCTAATGAAGCCTAGAAAATATTGGAAGGGCTCTTTGGAAAATAGGATGAGATGAAGGGACACATGCTGGAGGTGGAGATGCTCACATTGGATCCAAAAAGCTTCGACAATATCCAAGATTTCTTTACAAAATTCAAGGATTTACTGTCCCAACTCAAAGCTTGCAGGGTTGATAAATCGACGGAGGAGAAAAAAATGGTTCTCACCATTCTCTCCAAGTTTGGTCCTGAATTATATGTATTTGTATCTACATTCCATACTATCACATTCGCCTCTGGAGCCACCTGGAAGATGCCTTCTCTTGAGGACTTTATCGAATCCCTGACACAAGAGCAAACCAAGCTCATCAACATGGGCACAATCAAAGGCCCAAGGGCGTATGCACTTACTGTGCATGATGGAAACCACAAATATCAGAAATATAAAGATAAAGATAAGTGGAAATCTCATGCACATACGAAGAAGGAAGGGTACACAAAACCCTTCACTGATGCCTCCAGATCCAAAGGAGAAAAGGGAAGAAAAGGAGAGAAATGCACATACTGTCACAAAGGATTCCATTCAGAATCCACATGCATGAAAAAACAAATAGATCTAATGTATCAGATACTTCAGAAAAACAACCTTGGATATTGCATCCCCGAGGGTGCAAAGAAGAAGAATCCAGAAGATCTGAATTCCAAGAAAGGCAATTCTAGCCATGCCTTGATTGCCATCAACTCCTCTCCCGATGCTTGGATCGTAGACGCAGGAGCATCACATCACATGGATTCCTCAGAAGAAGTATATTCTTCATTGGATGCATGCAAAGGTCCTCCTATTCTAATGGGGGAAACTCTTCTGTCAAAGTCACTGACAAAGGAAGGATTGAACTCACCAACGAAAGCTTCGAGAACGCGCTGCATGTTCCCAAGCTTTCTGTCAACCTTCTCTTTGTGTATCAGATGAAGAATTCTGGCACCATAAAGAAATTCATATTCACACCAAATTCTGTGGACATCTACAACATCCAAACCAACTCCAGGGTTTCTATCGGTGAGGTAAATCATCAGTCTAGATTGTATACATTTTCTGAATTCATTGAACCTAATTTTGCTTTAATGCTTACTCATGCTGATGAAAGTAGTAGGATATGGCACGAAAGGTTTGGACATTTGAATTTCAAATACATGCAACATCTTAGCAAGCATATATTAGTGGATGGTCTACCAGACATCCATTTCTCCAAGGGAGTATGCGAGGGATGTGTTCTCGGAAAACACCCTCAAGAGAAATTCAACAAGGGAAAGTCTCAACGAGCTTACACACCTTTAGATATGATCCACAATGAACTCATGGGTCCTTTTATGCATCCATTGATCAGCAAAGTGAGGTTTTTTCTAATTTTTGTTGATGATTTCTCACGTTTTACATGGATCTACTTTCTCAGGAAAAATTTTGAGGTCTTTCAACACCTCAAAGATTTCAAAGCTTTGGTTGAGACATAGTCTGGAAAGAAGATCAAATTCCTCCGAACTAATAACAAGGGAGAGTATGTAAATCATGAGATCCATAATCTTTTCCATGAGGCAGGGATTCAGTTGTAGCATACAGTTCCCTATACTTCGTAGAAAAACAAAGTTGTTGAGCAAAAAAACAGATCTCTAAAGGAGATGGCATCTTGCATGTTTCATGCAAAGTCACTACCACAAAGACTATGGGCCGAAGCACTTAACTGTGCAACATACATCCAAAATAGATCTCCTCATAGATATGTCAAGGATAAGACCCCCTACGAGGCTTGGAGCAGCCTCAAACCGGAAGTGACCCACTTTCGCATTTTTGGTTCTCATGCATGGGCCTGGATTCCCTCTAAAAAGAGGAAGGCACTTGATCCACAGAGCATTGAGAGCATTTTTGTTGGATACCCTGACGGTGTGAAGGGATATCATATTATTGATCTTTCCTCAGATCGGCTCATCATTGAGCATAGTGTCTAATTCGAGGAAAGTGTCTCACGTGTACCTCATCAGCCGCATGCAAACACCTTCACTCTTCCACCTGTCCGAGATGATGAGCATGCACATGCTGACTCTTCTTCATGTGAGAGTTCTGATTCATAGGACTCAAATGATTTAGTTTCAGCTTCAGAGTCAATACAATCATATGTATATTCAGAGCATCCAAATGAAGTTGCAAAGCCAGATCACAGGCCCAAGTGGGCATAGACTACTCTTCAGGATGCAAGGGATCTTGTAGGTGATCCAAACAATACTAGGAGGACTCAATATGATTTTGAGGAGCCTCCTATTTCACTCACTGCCACTAATCCATTGCCTTCCAAGCATCTTTTCTTGGTTCAGTCTTCAGATCCACAATCTTATGGCGAGGCTACTGGAAATACCTTTTGGGAATCCACCATGCAGAAGGAGTACAACTCCCTCCTCGAGAACCAGACTTGGGATCTGGTTCCCCTTCCTTCTGGGAGGAAACTTGTCAGATGTAGATGGGTCTATAGGACTAAGAGCGCAGTGGATGGACAGATCAACAGATACAAATCCAGGCTTGTCGCCAAAGGATTTTAGTAGGTTCATGGTATTGACTATGATGAGACCTTCGCTCTAGTAGCGAAGATGGATTCCATACGATTGGCACTTGCCATTGCGATAACCAAGGGATGGGTAGTCCATCAGATGGACATGAAGAATGCATTTTTTCACGGAGATCTACATGGAGTAGCCCCAAGGATTTATGCATGACTCATCTTTGGTCTGTCGACTGAAGAAGTCACTTTATGGCCTCAAACAGGCTCCAAGGGCATGGTATGCCAAGATGGAAT
Organism: Picea engelmannii; assembly: GCA_009831015.1. Classification (NCBI taxonomy): domain Eukaryota; kingdom Viridiplantae; phylum Streptophyta; class Pinopsida; order Pinales; family Pinaceae; genus Picea; species Picea engelmannii. The sequence continues at coordinate 330,134 of ML794113.1, read as the reverse complement.
CCTACTTGTTGTCACAGAACTTTGTACGTTGTAAATCAGACCCAAATGTATACATGCTCAGGACGGTTGATTCACTTCTACTTTTAGTTCTGTATGTTGATGATTTGTTGATCATCGGTTGCTCAACTTCAACGATTGCTGTAGTCAAGAGGATTCTTCATGACAAGTTTTTGATGATGGACATGGGTCCACTACATTTCTTTCTTGGACTTGAGATCAGTCAGGATGTATCAGACATCAAACTGTCTCAGGCCAAGTACGCACGAGATCTCCTCGAGAGATTTCACATGATAGACTGCAAGTCTGCTCTGACTCCTTTCCTATCAGGAGTCAAAGTTGAGGATGGCGGGGAGACTCCGCTAGTTGACAACACAGTGTACAGACAACTAGTGGGGAGCTTGTTGTATCTCACACACTCTAGACCATACCTCTCATATGCAGTTGGCGTTGTTTCTAGGTTCATGCAGGAGCCGCATGAGCTACATTGGAAAGCTACAAAGTGTATCCTTCAATACATATAGGGCACCATCACCTTTGGGATTCATTATGCAACAGACTCTACATTAGATCTCATTGGGTTTACTGATTCTGACTAGGCTGGTGATAGCATTGATTGCAAGTCCACATCTGGTTACTCACTTAGTCTTGGTTCCGATCCTCTCTGTTGGTTGAGCAAGAAGCAAGCTGCCATTTCTCTATCTTCATTCGAGGAAGAGTACAAAGGGGTAGTTAACATAACCATTCAGGCTATGTGGCTACAAAAGTTTCTCACTCAGTTGGGCATTCAGTTTCATCGGTCGATCGTCATCTGGTGTGACAACCAGAGAACTATGAAGTTTTGCAAAGATCCAGTTCAGAGGAATCAGACGAAGCACATCGAGATCCACATGCACTACATCTGGGACTTAGTACACGAGGGGATCATTGACTTACAGTTCCGTCCTTAAGGAGAATAGATGATAGACATTTTCACCAAGACCTTCACTGAGCAGAAATTCCATTCTCTGCGAGGTCGTCCTGGAGTGAAGGACACAGTTGCCTAGCAACTGTAGTTATTTTTTTTAAATACATTGTACCTTGAGGGGGGGGGTTTCTCATGAGGTTTTCCCTCTTTCCTCACTTTATTTTCAGTGTATCTTTTGTACTTGGTGTTGAAGGAAAATCTCCCTGCGGACAACTAGATCTCCTCTTGAGAGCTAGACTCTTAACTCTTAAGACAGAAGATGCTTATTGTGGACACTGACTTCCTTTTAGATCTAGATAAACTAATGTGTGAGGAGGAAGGAGAAAAGAAGTACCTTTTACCTGTGTTTGTCCCTGCACGGTCCGAGTTGAGCTCCAATCTTGCACTCCTCGATAAGCCTTGTAGACAAACAAAAGTACAAACAACTTCCTACTCTACTGAGATTAGTTCGAAATAGATCTATCTATTAGAGACGAATTCATGTGAGATCAAACACAGAATTGAAAGAAACAGGCCAAGCATATTATATTAAAGAGAACAACAACGAAGAATGCTTACAACCATAGATGTGAGTGTAGTAGCTTCATCAAGTTCCCCTTGTCCAAACCCTTGCTTAAACAATCCACACGCAGAATGTTGATGCTCCAAATGACATACCACTCATGAGATCATAAGTTTGGTATAATTCTCAATCTCCATCCCCCCTCCTCCATGGAAACCCCTCATTATATAGGATTTAGAGGTTTAACCACCATGCAGAAGATCTCTCATCAGATCCACTAAGAAAGGGATCTCTAAGATATTTGGGGAGATAATATCTCTTAAGGATTTTGGGGAGGAAATGTCTCTCAAGGATTTTAAGGAGGAAATATTTCAACCATCCATGAGATCCTCCACCTTCCCTAAAAAATAGGAAACCAAATGTGAGGTGGATCCTCACACTTAATTACTTTCTTTTTCATGAATATTAATAATAATTCATGTGCACTTGATTCTCTCACTTAATCAATTTATTTTCCATGAATATTAATAATAATTCATGTGTACTTAGTATTTCTTTGCCTTCATGTAATATATCCCTCCTCCACATTGACTAGGGATTGTGACATAGGTTATTCCATGGTGTCAAGGTGAAAATTTCATGTGTAACAGAATGCCCCCTAAAGTGTGAGGTCAGAAGAGAAAATGATGGTCGAAACACTTTACAAATATTCAAAGCAAGGGTGTAGACTCGGAGAACCTGGTAGAAGCTGCACACAAACATCCAACAAATATTATGACATGTTTCAAACCCAAGGAAGGCATACCTATGCTTGGGTGATCAAGACTTGCAAGATATGGCCACCATAAAATACATTGCAGATCCATAATTATATTGATATAAAGGTATAGCCACTGAAAATACACTGTGGATCTATACTCTCATGACCTAAACTGATCGTAGCCACTAAGAGTACACAATGGATCTATGAGATGACAAGACATAGTCATGACCAATACAAAGTGGATCTATGTAACAGTATATGTGTCATTGTTCAAGAGAAACTCCTTCGCAACCTGGGCAAAGTACATATCAGAGTGATGACTCAACCTAGGGTCTTCTTACCGATCCTGATATAGTACGAATCTAACCATGTGAATAGATGTCCTGATGTCGAACATGGCAGAAACCACTTGATTACCGGTCAATAATGTAAACCGTTAACAAGTGCGAGGGAGATCACCATTGATGTCAATGATTCCCAAGGTACTCTAGTACATTCCAACGAATGTGAATGGATGAGCTGAAGTCGAACATTCGTGGAATCATCTGATTAGAGGTCAATGATGTAAACCTACTATCGAATGTGAGGAGGCCTGCCATTGAGGCATGCAGGTCCCAAAGTAGTAACTGATTTCTAAGTCTAGTTCCTGGATAATGTGTTGAATTCGATAGGAATAGACTCGTCGAAGGAGGGCCTTGATGGATCCCCCATCAACAACACGAAACAGATACAGAGATGTAATTGGTAGATCAAATGAACATGGACTGACATGGGTATTGAGACAAGATATTCGTGATGGTTGACTCTCGAGGCAGATACTTACAACAGGAGAAACATGACATGGACCAAAACACGATGATGCAGTGGATACTGTGACTTTCATCGGGTGACCCAAAGGAGTAAGAAAAAATCATAGGATTGGTTCAATGCAGAGGTTTAGCAGATTAAGATGTGTGCAAATACAAAGTGTCAAGTTCAAGGGTGACTCTAAGAGTTACTTGGTAATGTTCTCAAAAACTGCTTGGCTTGCCTCTTTCAATTTTTCCTCCATCTAGATAGACAAGTACCTCTTTTTAATTTAACGAGCTCGAGGAGGGTAACACATGCTCGATATAACTCACCTTCGGTAAGTTCCTCTTCCTTTGTTTAACGAACTGGAAGAAGTAAGGGTTCAGTCCCGTATGGGTCTATCCATGTTTGTTTTAACGAGTCCAAATATAGAAAAATCGAAGGTTTTTCATGATTACAGAGTCTGAAAAAACACTTAAAAGAGAACTATCTCAGTTCCTTTTTCATAAAGTAGTCTGATGAGACCGAAAAAGAGATAAACTATCGTTCAACAGACGTTTTCTTCAAATACTTTAATGAGCGTGAAAAGAACAAGGTCGCTCGACAATCTTTTCATGTTTAGAGAGTCTGAAAATAACTTAAAGATGACTCCAATGTTGTCCTTTTTCGTAATGTTAGTCTCGCAAGGCCAAAAAAGAGATAAATTATCACTCAAAAGACACCCTTTCAAAACTTTTAACGAGTGGGAAAGGAAGCAAGATCACTCAACAATCTTTTCATGTTTAGAGAGTCTGAAAAGAGCTTAAAGGAGACTCCAGGGGGTTCCTTTTTTGTGTATCCATACAGGTCCAAAAAAGAGATAAAAGTTTACCTAGATGTATTCTCATGTATTTACGAGCACGAGAAAGAACAAAGACTAAGCTTGAAATTCCCCCATATTGAAAAGCTAGTGGCTTAACTCCAGAATGATCATCAAAGGCTGGAGACATGCCCTCCAAGCTTCAATTCATTCACCGACTTTGAGGTTGTCACCAATTTCTCTAGTAGATGAGAAAAAGGAGAAGGGTGGATTAAAAGAAGGTTTAAGAGAGGCGACTGTTTCATTTTTTAACGAGCTTGACACAGGAAAAGAACTATGCTCAAGGTGTCTGTTTCATTTTTTAACAAGCTTGCCACAAAGAAGAGAAACTGTGCTCGTAGCCTCTGTTTCATTTTTTAACGAGCTTGCTACAAAGAAGATAAACTATGCTCGTAACCTCTGTTTCATTTTTTAACGAGCTTGCCACAGAGAAGAGAAACTATGCTCGTGACTGCTTCTTGATCATAGCTTCCAAGAGGATAATTCTCTGGAAGGACACCATGTTGTTGACGGGCGAAACTGACCGTCCGTCAACTGGGAGAGTGGAACCGGTCCGGGGTTGTCTAAATAACCCAAGCCGTTTGGAATGGACCACCCTGACGAGTTTAATGGCTCCGTTGGCCGCTCTAAGGTCTTTTAATAAAACCAAAGAGAGAATTGATCTGAGCTAAGTAATCTAACCAAAATAAACAAACAAACTAAAAGAAACTAAAAGAAACTAAACTAACTAAAACTAAACTAATACACTAATCTAGTTAAAACAAACTCCTAAATTAAACTAAAACTAAATATAACTATTCTAACTTTTATATACAATCTACTAATTACTATTATAATAACTCAAATCAACTATCTAATTACCAGTTGTAGTATTACTTATTCACAAACGTACACTATAAACATCCTACAGATTTAATTAAAACCTGCAAAACTCATGTGTTTTCTGCCCTAAGACAGTCAAGAATCTTTTTGATTTTTATATTTTATGAAATTAACATTACTGAAATTAAACAATCTAATATATTTACTGAAATTAAACAATCTAATATATTTAATTAAACTTATATCTGAATTAAACTACTTAATGAAAACAGTAAACAATAAACTAATTGACCTGGAAACGCTCCAAGTCTGCCTTGTGTATGATAACTTCTAAGCTGGTCGGAGGAGGGAAACTTGCACCGGTTAGTCCATGAGCTTCTCGTAAACGATTGGTTGTGCTGCTCCTTGAAGTGTTTTACAGGAAAAACAAGACATAAAAGAAAATCATAACAATCTTATGATTATAAAGCTCTGCAATAAGGGAAACCTGTTATGCAAAGAATTACATTTAACAATTCAATCTATGAAGAAGATAAACCTGTCATTGACAAACTGAACTAACAATTGTTATGTCTTTTATCTATTTGGAAGAGACAAGATATGGATAACAGTGATTAGAATTATATCATTTGCACATGATTTAGATAGCTAAAGTAGTCATAAACCATAAACAAATTGATATACACAACACAAAACAAAATATTGATATATTGAGAAGCTAAAGCTGTGACAAAACACCAAATTCTGCTTCAGTCTGTATTAGAACTCCATATCCTTGTTCTCCCACGAATGAGGATGATGATTATTACAAAAATCATAAGTATTTATAAGTCTCTTCACAAGGTAAAACTTCCTTGTGGATAATATCAAACAGTTTTACATAATCTGGGAAATATCCCAAAATCACCTAAACTAAGAAAATAAAATGCAAGTGAAATCTTTGAAATATCCCCTAACTGCTCAGCAACTCAATTGCAATTCGAAATTACCTGCAATAGAACACAAATATCCAATTAGAAAGATATTTCAGCAACAAAACACTAAAAAAAAATGATCCTACAGACTTAGCTACATAATCATCTGATTCTGTAGCTAGTCTAAAATAGCAAACAGAATCAGATAGAAAACAAATCGAAATCATTTTAAAACAATCCAATTTAATTTTCTTTTATTAAAATCGAATTACTAATGATTCAAGAAAATTTATCATTCAAATCAAACCAAATCGAAAAGGATGCAATCGAAACAGGATAAGAATGCTCTGTTTTTAGTTTCCATGGAATCGGGTCAAATAATAACCACACTGTTTCATATCCAAATGCAATTACAAGTAAATCGTATCGTATAAGATACGATGTAATCAAAATTGATATAGTTATAATCAAACACCATCATAATCGATTGGTTACGGCTGTAACAGGGTGCATAGGGTTCATATCATTTTAATCAAATGCCGATATAGAAAGACCGTTACGATTATTACCAAACATTCATAATAGCATCGAACTTCACCAAAGATTACAATCGTTGAGAGTTTACATAGTAAATCAGACAGGATCGTATAATGATCGTAACCATCAACCGTAGTGATAACCATAAACTGGGCAATAATCAAATCGAAATGTGATTGAGCTAAAAATAGAAACACATCGTAATCCTGGGCATAATCAATTTTATTCCCAAATCAAAATTAAACAATATATGGATCAAACTGATCATACAGTCAAACTATGCGAATCGATAGGTTGGATATAACAGTCATGATTCAAATCTATTTGCAATTTAGTCATGCATCCACAGAATGGTGTTCGAATACAGCTGTTAACTATAATTTACCAAACATATCGTATATGACCAATTCGAAATGAAATATTAACTATGTTTGGAATTGATATACCAGAAACGACTTGTGTTTAGAAAATAGGCACGTCGAGATAATACCTTTCCAACCATGAGCCACACTAATCACATGGTGAAGCAGCTGGTTCGACTAGAGCATGAGGGGGTTTAGACGAGTCACCTGGGGTTTCACAAGGCATTTTGATGCCTGGATAATTAGGATCACTTTGCAAACAAGGTGGTAGGTTCTTCACAAAATCATATGCGGGTTTATTACATAGACCTTCAGAGTAGGGATACTCACTTGTCAGGTAACGTTCAACCTCTGAGTCAGAATCTTCACTTACCATAATAGGGTCAGGGTTTACAGGTGCTTTTGGTTTATTTCTTGCCATACGAGAGATTAACCGGGAGTTTTCCTTGCCTTTAGAATTGGCAGAGGGTTTAGCAGCTTCGGTATCCTGGGTAACAGAATTGGGTAGGTCAATAGGAGAATCGGGTAGGGGTTTAGGCAACAGATCACAGTAAGGCACAGGGGGTACTTCTTTGCACTCTCTCACCACAGGTTTGTCAATCTGTGGTGGGCTTGAGTCACCAAAATCATTGTGTTTAAGAAAATCCTCCCAACAGTCATGGTGTAACCCCAATTTACAAACTACAAGCATTTTAATCAACCCAAAATGAAAAAGAATGGTATCAGACTGGTTTCGTTTGTATCTTTTAGACATTTTAAATAAACTCCTATGCAAGTAGTAAGGCATATTAAGCTCATAGCCCATGAAAACCATCAGTAGCCAAAGGTGGTACAAGAAAACGAAACCATACCTGCCCTCGCAGGTAACAAACTGCTTGGTAACCATGAGAAAATCGTGCCAGCGTTGCTTAAGCATATTTGTGGGAAAACCCTTGTCACAGGAACTCACCCTTTGTGACTGGAAGAGTAATGTCCACGGGACATCTTCCACTTTTCAATTTTTTGACCATTTCTGTCCGACAGCAGGCAGACCGGTAGCCAAACTGAGAAATTGCTCATCAATTTCCAATTGCACGTCCCCAACCTTGGCTCGACAACCATCAAAGGTTAACGCGAATTGCCGAGCCACACCAGGGTTATAGCCATCAAAATTTCGTATGAACGGGAGCCATCCGAATTCCTCAAGATCACTGTAAGCACCATCGAACATCAACAATTCCTGGCTACCATTGGGTTCTGCTCTTACGACCGGGGCCATGGTGCGGGTGCATGGTAGGGTTTGGATTGAACACAACAATACTCAGTAGTAAAAATCGATAGGACTAACAACTGCAAGCGTTCAAACTGGAAGCAAATCAATATGCGCGTGCGAGGTGGTGGGTTAGTTCACCGCCATGCACAACATTAATGGCACAGTACAACACTGTTTAATCAATTATGACATCACTCAAACCACATTAATCGGTTAACACAAAGATTTAAACGGTGGATAGTGATACCAAG
>ML794113.1:289168-310995 GCA_009831015.1 Picea engelmannii | reverse complement strand
AAATAAATTGAAACCAATTTGAAAATGTCGTATGAAATGAAAACATCGTCTCTTTGCAAAATGCGACGATACCTTGACATTCAGGAGACAAAAGGTGTAGGCAGCTTATAAGGCAATGGAAAAAATTGAATTGGCTGCCAACACATGTCAAGGGACAAAACTCAGTCATGGATTCCAAGAGATCTTCACTGGATGGAAGATAATCACTCTAGAAGGAACACATGTCGAGGGTCACGACAGGGGTAAGGAGATCAGGCTCCAATAGCCCTACCGAAGAGATCACCATGTCAACTACCGGATCTAAATCATCAGAAGTTGAAGTCATTGGAGACAATGCCACATAATTGACATGTGGCGGGGGCGATACTGTCTGCATATAAGAACCATTTAGGGAGGTAATCCCGTCAGGACCGATGAATGAAAGTTGATTAATAGTTAGAATTCTTCCATCGTGAGGGAATGATATCACACGGAAAAGAGTGGACACAATAGCTTTCATGGAATAGACATAATCCTACCGAAGGAGTAAAGCAAAATCCAAGGGGTCTCATACTATCATGACATCAATAAAGACAGTTTTCCCTCCCAAAGTTACGGGAAATTGAGGAAGGGTCCCTAAAGGTTGACTAGTTCTTCTATTAAAAGCTAACAGATTCTGTGTAACCGGTGCAAGTTGTGGACAACCCAAAGCGTACCAAGCAACAGAAGACAAAATACTAACATACGCACCTTCATCTATCAATGTTTGAGGAACGTCCCGACCACAAACCTGTACTGTAATCTATAAATGAATGTGAGAGGGAAGACGAGGTCTAGTTAGCACACCCCAATAAAAAAGGATAGCCTCATTACTTGGAGAGGGTTTCACGGGAGAATGAGGAATGCCCCCTGGCATGGTATATTTTGTATCAACAAGAAAAACATGGGTAGTATCGATTTTACTCTCTAGAGGGAGAGTAGGATCGACCGATGATTGGATCAGATCGACCGCATAGGCACTCTTCAAAGGAAGAGTGGGATTGACTGATGATGGAATCAGATCAACCACTTTGTCACTCTTCGGATGAAGGGTGGGACTGACCAAGGAAGGGACTGGATCAACCACTTTGGCACTCTTCGGATGAAGGGTGGGACTAACCAGAGAAGGGACTGGATCAACCACTTTGGCACTCATCAAAGGAGGAGTGGGATCGACCGATGACAGAACCAGATCGACCACTTTGGTTTCATTCTCCAAGGGGAGAATGGGGTCTATGGGTGGAAATGAATCAACCGCTTTGGAGTCACTCTCTAACAGGAGAGTGGGATTGATTGAGGATAAAAAATGATCGACCACTTGGGTTACACTCTTTTGATGAAGAGTGGGGCTGATCGATGATGGAACTGGATCAGCTACTTGGGTTTGTAGTTCAATCAAGGAGGAAACTAGATTGACCACCTGATCAACCGGACTGACCGGAGATGGAACCGGATTGACCAGTTCGTCAACTAACGATGAGTTGGGGGAAATCTTACGACAACCTTTTGGAAGTGGAAGTTTTTCCAAAAGAGAAGAAGCCTCATCTGTGCAAGGACAAAGGTGAGAGTAATGATCACTCTTACATAACATGCAAGGAAACTTGACAGTTGTCTTCTTCTTACCAACCTTAATATCACTAGTTGACGGGGTATCATTGGCATGTCCAGCAGAGACCGATGACATGGAGGACCACATTTCTAAGACCTTGATAAGACCAGGGAAATCCCTCAGAAAGTGGTCACCCTTACAAAGACTGCAAGGGAATTTGGGTTTCAGATTCTTCATTTTAATCTTGTTGACCTCATCAACACTCCCAGTACTATTAATGGTAACTGGTTGCTTAGAGCCAACATCTGATGTTGTTGGGGCCTTGGTCCTTTTTGAGCTTTTCTTCTTCTTCTCTTTTCATTTCTTCTTCTTGTAATCAACTTGGCTACTTGCTTTAGAGCTTTCACTAGGTGAAGAAGGAGAAATGGAAGGAGACTTGATGGACGAAGAAGGTGAAAAGTCGACATGAGGTTGATGTGTGGGTGGTGTAATGACATCTAAAGTGTTAGGTTCAGTTGAAACATTGGGAGGATTTGGGATCACCAGAGTGGGGAACAACCAAACTGGTAATATGATGGTGAGTCCTAGAAGACTCAGCGTGGAAATATATGAAGGACCAAAGTTTCCAAATGAAGGAAAGGTATAAGGTTCCCCAAGAGAAGGGGTTCCTCCATTGGTACTCTCAGGATTCGATGCCATTAACAATGACTCAACCTAAGGTCCACTAAGTAAAAAAAAACAACACATGCTATGAATCTGAGAAGAAATCAATCAAACAAACCTTCCTACGATGAAACCACTAGTTGGTGATGAAATCCAACGTCACGAGATCAAAAATAGGAAGGGGCGGGGATAGAGCGGGTGGATCAGTTACGTTGGCGACCTGCTTAACGAACTTACGCCTTGGTGCAAGCTTCCACACAGTAATTGTGGATTTACCCTCTAAGGAGCCTGAGTGAGTTTGACCAACGTCTGTTCTAGGTACATTGAGACTTCCCTTCACTGTCACCTTGTGTGGGACCCTAAAGATTATGGCTACTAAGGTCACCAATTCGTAGTAAGCCCCTGGGCGGGTACAGTCGATAGTCCAGTTGGAATGTATGGGTAGGATAACAAGTCCGAAATCAACTCGAGAGGCTCCCACACATAACCGTGGGTATACCTTCAAGTGACCCCCAATATATGATTCGACCACTACAAACAGTTGAACCATGATGGGATAATCTTCGTAATTCACCCGAATGTGACCTCGTGCGTAACCCCTGTGTGAGAGGGGCATCCCAGAAAGACTATACGACAATTGGATTTCACTCTCCATACTACAAGATACTAAGTTTGTTTTATATCTTTGGAAAGTTATCCTTTCAACCTATTCCAAATCCCTACACCTTAAACTAATGTAGGTTTGCTAACAAATATGTAAAAAGTTTGATAAATTTTAGTTTAGCGCTTGATTTTTAAGGCTGTTGTTACTCAAAAGGAAAATGGCATGGACAATATGGTGTTTTGACTGACTCAAAATTTATGCAAAGGGATGAATATGAAATCTTTTCATTTCGATGAAAACTATGCTATGAGAAGGAGAAAACATTCATCATTTTAGATGCACAATGCCCCAAAAATGCTCGAAAACATGCAATTCCACTACTTCAAATGCAAGCTAGTTTCACTACCTAAAATCAAGAATGCATATATGTTCTTTGTTTGATTATTATGTATACATAAAGTAAACACAAAACCTTCAATGCTCTATTACTTTCAATCAGGAAAAAGAGTCCTATGCAGATGCAAAAGACACAAAGAAAAAGACTACAAACAAAGCACGCACTCAAGGTAGTGAGAACTGAAAGAAAAAAAAAGAAGAATCTTGGTCTAACAAGAAATCAATCAAGGATCCTAAAACCAACAAGAATCTAAGGAGTGCAATAAAATACAGAGAAGAATCCAAAAAGAGACAGGGGAGAAAGAGAAAATACCCAAATTGTCCCGACAAAACAAGCAGCTAGACAAAGCAATTTTCACATTTCTGAAAAGGGTTTCAAGCTCCAATCAATACAATAGGGAGTGATAAGCATCAAAAACAAATCCAAATAACTTCACAAACCATTCACAAAGACTGGGTAAAGATTTCCACAAAACAGGTTGCAAAAAACTAATGAGAAAAAGGCAGAAAGGCCCCAAGAAGGAGGCTGGCGCTCCCCCAAAAGGGTACACAGAGTGTTATAACGCTATGTCTATGGCCTTTAGGGAGCATTGGCACTCTGATATCATGGGAAGGGGGTGTCAGGCTTCCCAGAAGCTCAGAAAAAGAGCCAAAAAATTGCAAAACATTCACCCAGAATGCATAAAAATTGGTGAAAATGTGAGTGAAGATGGGAGAAGTCTAATGGATCATAAACAAATATAAAATGTGATATGAAAGGTGGTAAAAGGGTAGGGACAAACCAAGTAAATACAATAGGATTCCTTCCCCAGTGGAGTCACCAATTTATGTTGAAGGAAAATCTCCCTGAAGACAGGTAGATCTCCTCTTGAGAGCTAGACTCTTAACTCTTAAGACAAAAGATGCTTATCGTGGACACTGACTTCCTTTTAGATCTAGATAAACTAATGTGTGAGGAGGAAGGATAAAATAAGTACCTTTTACCGATGTTTGTCCCTGCATGGTCCGAGTTGAGCTCCAATCTTGAACTCCTCGATAAGCCCTGTAGACAAACAAAAGTACAAACAACTTCCCACTCTACTAAGATTAGTTCGAAATAGATCTATCTATTAGAGACGAATTCATGTGAGATCAAACACATAATTGAAAGAAACAGGCCAAGCATATTATATTAAAGAGAACAACAATGAAGAATGCTTACATCCATAGATGTGAGTGTAGCAGCTTCATCAAGTTCCCCTTGTCCAAACCCTTGCTTAAACAGTCCAGACGCAGAATGTTGATGCTCCAAATGACATACCACTCATGAGATCATAAGTTTGGTATAATTCTCAATATCCATCCCCCCTCCTCCATGGAAACCCCTCATTATATAGGATTTGGAGGTTTAACCACCATGGAGAAGATCTCTCATCAGATCCACTAAGAAAGGGATCTCTAATATATTTGGGGAGAAAATATATCTTAAGGATTTTGGGGAGGAAATATCTCTCAAGGATTTTAAGGAGGAAATATTTCAACCATCCATGAGATCCTCCACCTTCCCTAAAAAATAGGAAACCAAATGTGAGGTGGATCCTCACACTTAATTGCTTTCTTTTTCATGAATATTAATAATAATTCATGTGCACTTGATTCTCTCACTTAATCAATTTCTTTTCCATGAATATTAATAATAATTCAAGTGTACTTAGTATTTCTTTGCCTTCATGTAATATATCCCTCCTCCACATTGACTAGGGATTGTGACATAGGTTATTCCATGGTGTCAAGGTGCAAATTTCATGTGTAACACTTGGGTACCTAACATGGCCTCGTTGTCGAGACCCAATCTTCATTTTCACCATAGTGATGTTCAGGGGGGGTGTTGGAGTTACTGCACACACACCTAGGATTTATTTTTCCTAAGTTTTTTATTTGTTTATTAGTCATAATTAGTCATTATCCAGTCTCCTATATTTTAGGAGAGAATATTCCACCTGGAGAATATTCTCTTTTAGTTGACACTTCAGTTTGACTAATTGAGTTGAGTTTAGATGTTGCATTGGGATCATCACCATGCAACATTGGGATCATCACCATGATAATTCAACCTTGCCTTGGTATCATCACCAGAGTGGCACATTAGCCTTGATTCCCTGAGTTAATTCCTCACTACTCTTTGTTCAGACAGTTAACTGAAGACTAGTTCACTAGTTAACTCAACTAGGTGGCAGTTCACTCTCGTAACTACCTAAGAGACTGGAATAGGTGCCAGTTCACCCCCGTAACTGTTGGTGTGTGTCCAAATCACTCTAGACCACCACTATGGCGACTTGGTTCACCTCAAGTCGAACTCATTGAGTTATACAAAGTATATCATGTGTAAATTATTCATTATTCATAACGGTTAATGAGAATTCTTCCATTCTTTCTTTCCTTCTTCTTATTTTTCCAATTCTCTCTGCAAATGTGTGTATTATTGTTTAGCTAGATCTATTATGTGAAGGTTCAACACATTTACAAGGAAGGTGTGATGATTCTCATCCTCTCTAGGCTTATCAATGGAATCCATGATTTTCGGGGTGTCCTCTTTTGAAGGCAACTTAATATCTAATAAATCATGAGAAATGAGAGAGTCAACAACCCGTCAGGGAGAATAAGGTTGATCACACTCCACATGATGATGGATTTATTGACCAATATCAATTAATGCCAAAGGGATATATGTTCCATAGTCAACATCCTCTAGATCAGGTACCACCCAAGGATCAAATGACTCGAGGGATCCACTGGTAGATGATAAAATCATGTTGATAGGAGCAATATGGGTAGTGAGAGGTGAAGGAAGGGGGAAAATACCCATAAGAAATGGATCTTTAAACATGCTTACATTGACACTTTCATACCCCCCAAAAGACTCACCTATGAAGGGCACATTGATGTCGGGATTAGTTCATAATTCAGGTGTGCAATAATCCAATTGGTCAATCGTAACTATCTTTCCTTGATGGGGAAATCGTATAACATGAAAGACAGTGGATGAAACAACCTACATGGAGTAGAACCAAGTGCAACCCAAGAGAAGATTATAGTCGAGTGTGGCATCCACCACTTTGACTTATACAGGGACAATATTTCCCCCGAGATCAATGGGTAAGGAGGGGATAATTCTGTAAGTTTTGAAAGAATGTCCATCAAAATATTTTAGGATGGTTGAATATGTGGTGAGCTATGGAGAGCCAATGGATTTACAAAATGATAAAGACATAATGAAAGTGGCCTCTCCTTCATCGATTACCATATGAAATATATTCTTGTTCAGACACCAAAATATAATTTGCAGTGCCAATTTGTGTGACATATGTGGGTCACTTTGTTCTGTGTCAAAGGAATAAATTTTAGACTCCAAAGGGTTGATTCCCCCCATGGCTGATAGAAAGGATTTCCGTTGTGAAGGAAAAATCTACAATACTTCGAATGTTGACATAGCACATGGTTCATTGGCAATATATTCCACTATTCTATAGTGTTGGGTTTCCATGGAATTCGTATTATGGTTGGTCCATTGAAGTACCCCTTTTGGAGGGCGGATCGCAGGTTCAAAAGATGGTTTCTTTAATGTGAGAGGGTCATTGGGAGGAGTAGTTGATGGAGGATCCTTAGATGAAGGTTCCCCTTCTTGGAAGTCATAGTTCTTTGCTATGGTGTTTAGTGCCACCATGGATTTAACCATCATGACATTTGCAGTTGAGGACTCTGCATTTCCCCCAAGTGGGGGTGTAGGAGCTTGTGTGATCATTTGTTGTTGTTGGGGGAAAGGATTGGTTAATACCACTAGTTGTGAAGGGTATCCTCCTCGCTCATGATATTGATGAACCTTGACAAGGTGGGGACAATATTTGGTGAAGTGGTCTTTATTACATACCATGCAAGGGTATATTTCATTTCTTTGGTTTTTCCCCCAACATTGGGGTCTTGGGTCTTTGTGGTCTCTTGATGGTCATAAGATTTTTTGGATTTTCCCTTGTTTTTATCTTTCCTCCATATGGTTGAGATGAAGTGGATTGGACCACATTCACCTGGGAGGTTTGTGAAAGAGAGGGAGGAGGTTTGGAATTGGTACCAGTCTGTGATTGTGTGGAAGACTGTATTTTTACAGAACCCACTATGCCATTAGCATGGTCTCATGGGGCTAGTTTGGATGGATCAATCGATGATTGAGGATCATTAGAGATCATATCTTATAATTTTCTCGAATGGGAATATACCAGCTCTAAATATTGGGCACGAATAATGGCCTTCTCCTCAATAATAACACCTCCCATAGAGACATCTATGGCGATAGGAAACAAAAGTGAGTTCATAAACCAATATTCTAAGAGTTGATCTGGAATGGTAGCTTTAATTAACCGTCACCGCCTCCTCCACTCATGTATATGACCATAAATGTGAGTGGAAGAGGATTGCCTAAGAAAAGTCAAAATCTTTGTACCATTTTGAGATTGAATGGGAAGTTGGAAGTGAGTTTAAAATTCCATGGAAAGAGAACTAAAATTGACAAAGGAGTTTCATGACAACTCAATATACCAGTTTGACATCGAACCTATGAGCGTTCTATGGAAAATTCGTAATTGAATGGAATCATCCATCAAGGAGTTCGAATAAAACCAAATATGGAAGGTCATTATGTGTTTATTAGGATATTACCCACATTTTTCATTGAAATTGGGGATGTTAGAAGGTAGTTTGGTAGGGATAGGGAGCCCAAACAGGGCATGTTAGATGGGATTTTTTGTCAAACACAAAAAATATGGTAGATCTAAGGTAGCCAAGAAAGGAAGTTGTTGGTTTTCTTGTGAATACTAGTAGTGCGGAAGTGGAATTGGAGTACTAGTAGGACCATACGCAAGTTAAGATGGCACGTTGAAGCTTGATGGTCCACCCATATATGGTTCAGTGGCTAGGGGAGTGGGGAACATGGGGTTCATTAGTTGAGTGGGAAAATTTCCTTGTGGAGAGATTCCTTCTAGATTGGGTTGACCCCATGGATTATTTGACACTCCTATATACTATAAACCAATTTAAAGGCATGTAAGGTTTAATAGAACATTCTTCCCCCATGGTTGGGGTTGGTTTCCAGTGTGGGATTGTCCCTAAACTAGCTGCTGACCTCCAACTAGTTTCCCCCCAATTGGTTGTTGGCCCTAAAAAAGTAGTTTCCCCCCAACTATTTGTTGGTTCCAANCCCCCCCCCCCCCCCCCCCCCCGCAAATGGTTGTTTCCTCCATGGGGAGGGTTTCCCTCCATTTGTAAGTTTCCCCCAACCAAGGGTTGGCCTCCAATGAAGGGTATAGAATAACTCCCCATTTGTAAATTTGGAGATATAGAATGAGTGGATTTTGTAATTAGGGTTATGTGAATGACTTGATTGTTGACCATTTGACCAATGGAATGACCAAGTAAAGAACTTGGTGTGTGCATATATGGTGACTAGTGAAGCAAGAATATTACCCATCCCACTTGAAAAGATAGGTGTATTTTCTAGTGGTTGTGTCAAAGTAACCTAGGTCGCAAATTTTCCTATAAAGAAGAAGCACTAGCAGTAGCAGACTGTTCTCTTGTAGGATCAACTAAAATATTTGTGGATAGAGGAGGTGAAATTTCCAATCCCTTCGGTAAACAGTAAGAAGAAAAAGAATCAAAATATGTCATGGACGAGTGTTCAATGAGTAGTGGGCTAAGTGGATTAGTCAAGGGGGAATTTACATGATATACCATGCCTTCCCTAAAGGTTGTGATTGATTATTCTATGTGTTGGTCACTCTGAGGAGCTACACTCCAAGTTTTTGAAGTCATTCCTTCGAACTTTTCTTCGTTGGAGAGGTTTTGTAGAGGATATTTCCCCTCATGAGGTAATCCTTGCATTCTGTAGGATTTATGAGTACCTCGGTCAACCATAGTGAAAGAAAAATAGAAATACCTATAGTGAAATGAAAATGTTGACTGAACACACCCCTAATAAATCTATAGGTAATGAACTAAGAAATAATAGATAGAGGGATCTTCCGAAGATGGGATGCCAAGCCATCAGCAAAGATATGAGAAGCAGTTACCTCAAACTCCATGTAATAGGCCTTCTTGGTGCAAGAAACCCTCACTTCGCGGGGTCAACCTCCAATGGTACTGAAAGTGTGATACAAAGTCTGCCCTAGGTACCATGGGAATCCCCCCAAAGTCACCTCTGTAGATACCTAGGAAAGGTCACTAAGGTTACTAACTCACAGTTGGCCTCTGGGGGGTATAGTCGATAGTCAGGACTAAATGTATGGGTAGGATAACAAAGTCTGACTCTCTTCCATAGGAATGAAAATAAGTGGATTGGTAACACTCATAAGGACCTCGAACGGATTCGAGATTCACGAAGCGTCAAGACCAAATGAACTAGTAACACTCAAGAAAAACCCATAATATATGTTCTTTCCACTATGATTGGTCAAGCTTTGGAGGGATAATCTCCACTTCTCTTCCGCATGCAATCTTATGTTTATACCCTATGTTAGATGGGGTTCCTGGATATTCCTATGATCCAGATGGATATCGGTGGCCACCCACATATTCCACTGCATCATAACAAAGTTTTCCACCTTGGCAGTTTCTCAATAGTTGTTTTAGGTCCCAAACTTCTGGGGTCGTTTTGAGGCCCTAAATGACGTTTTTTGGGGATTTGGGGATTCAGGGCCACACGGTGTATCAAGCACCCCAAACAAAGATCGCATGCAAAAGTTACGCCCTCGGGAAGTTGACATATCAACAACCCCCATCAGGGCCCACAAACATTTTGGATTTTCATCTTCCAGGGTTAGGGTTTTAGATTTTACTTATGTTCAAAAGGCCTTTGAAGCCTCATTGTATCAATCATCTTCTTGCAAATGAGCTTAGCCGTCACATCTCTTCTCAGAGATAATATGGCACTATTCTAGCGAGTATTTCATTATGTATTTATACATTTTTGTACATTTCACTCATTAATAGAAATTGTGTATTACTGTATATATGTTCCTCTTGTTATATATTCGATATATCTATGTTATATTATTGGCTATCTCGCAATATCTCTGTATATTTCTGTTTATTCACTCTCATTTTGTGCCAAAAATAATCTGGATCAGTGGTATCAGAGCAAGTTGCTCTTGATTATTTTTTAGTGCATGTCCCCGACGAGGTCCGAGCATAGCAAGTTGGGTCTCAAGCTTGTCTCTCTTGAGGAAAATCTCTCTCACATGCCCAATAAACATGACATGGCAGAAGAAAATAAAATGATAGATCATAAGATTTTATTAATTTGTTTCTTGAGCAAGATCTCACGCAAAAAAGGGATGAAATGATGGAGAATTTTTCCAACATCCTTCAATGCCTACATATAACAACATGTGTGTCTCCATCAAGAGGCCAATTTGGAGGAACCTCACCTTTCAAGGTACAAGTTAATTTTGATATTCCCCTATTTGAAGGAAAGATAGATGTGGATGCCTTAGAAAAATGGTTAAATCCTCTAGAAGGTTATTTCCCTATTCACATTTTTTCTGACAGGGAAAATATCACCTTTGCACTCCTTAAGGCTCTGCCCCATATCAACAATTGGTGGGAAACTTATTGGGAGAAAAGTTCCACAAAGGAGTCTGGAATATATGGGGTCGAGCCCACATGGGATTTTGTTTGTGCATGTAGTCAAGGAACAATATTACCATGTTGGTCACTATGATGACTAGTACATGAGATGGACCACGCTACATCAAGAGAGGGGCCAAGCAGTGCAGAAGTTCACCAATACCTTCCATACCTTGTGCACTGTAATATCCCTAGGTCGAACCCAATCGTAATGTAAATGAAAATGTACTTAAGCTGGTGAGTTGTTTGATATCATTTTTGTATGCACCTTTCATGGCATAGTGCACACATGTACTGCACATTAAAATGAGGAAGTGTGCACATTCTAGGATACCGCGCGCAGCAACTTAAGTGCACGCGATTTTGAGGCCAGGGACCCTTTGTGTATATGTTGTGTTTTATAGGATGGTGAGCCATTTTTGTGATGATTAGGCCAAAGAGCTTAGATGTTAAAGGCCAATGAGCCTATTTTTGTATATGTCTCATCATTAATATAAAATACATCATTGCACGTAGACTAAGAACGAGTATGGGGGACTAAACTCCACTAGTTAGGGAAAGGGTGGGGACTAAAAGTTAAGACAAAAAGGAATATTATATTAATATTTCTTAAAGTATAAAGTATGGATAATTATTTTATCCTAATTTCTAAAGATGGGGACAAGTGGGCCAAAGTATCTCCCAACATGACAAGTGTCAAGTTGGGGACATGCATACATATTGTTTGGACTTAGTTCATCTCCCATCATTCCTTCCATCATTTAGTCATCCAGTCAATCATCGATGGGCATTCACACACTCATTGAGCTATCCTTTAGACATACTTGTTTGTGTAGTTTTTTAGCTTGGGAGAGGGACTGAAGAAGGGGGTTGTCAGGCCCATGGGATATTGAAGAGGCGGGTTGTCAGGCCCGTGAGAAATTTTTCTCTGAGTGAGAGAATTGTGGGGAATTGATTTATTGAAGGTGATAAACTGCAGCTATAGGGCTATGAGACTTCCTGTCCGGCCTGTTGCTGAAGCTCGAAAAGGAAGTGGGGCAGCCGAAGGATTGTTGAGTAGAGAAGGGGAACACTTCCTGAGGTGGGACAGGCATGTGGGGAATGAGGGACTGTAGGTTGTTAGTTTGAGTGGGCATATGTGATGGAGTATTTCCTGTTGTCTATAAAACATTAGCTTGGTTAGGAATCCCTTTACCCGGGTGGAGTTTAGTCCTAGCTCGGGGGTGACCCACTACTGAGAGTGATGAGCAGTGTGGTCTAAGGCTAGGAGGTTCGTGGAAGGTATGCAAGAAGTTGGTGATATTCTTACCAAGATAAGTGTCAATTGTATGATAAATTTACATGTTGCATTATTATTTACGTGTTTATTTTTATGGGTTTATCCTATGTGTGGTTATAACTATATTTATATTTATGGGCATTTCCTGTATATGCTTCATGTATACATTTACCGTTATTTTAGTATAAATCCATGCATTTACAGAACATATTTTTCTATTTATGTTTTATATATAAGTTACGTAAGAGTTCTATGTGTATATGATTTTAATTGCATGCAGTTTGAAAAATTAATGTAGCATAGCTTAGTTGAATGTTGGGTATGTTATAGTATGTTCCACAGAGAGAATAAAATCATTCTCTCGTGTAGCATGGCTCAGTGTGGGAGGCTGGGGATGTTACACCAAGCTAGGTATCAAATATTCTGAGTGACATTTGGTTCTGAAATACTGTGGGGCTCTACACAGGTACATCCAAACTAAAATGTAGTTTCTATACATCCGATCATTGGGAGATTCCTATTGATATGATGTCAAAATCGAGTAGAAATTTAGGCACTAGAACAAACGAGAATTTGGGTCTGCAAATTCACAAAAACCAAAGCATGATAAATATGGCCCTAACAAACAGCCTTCAAAAAACCATCTCAAGCCATGGGAAAGGAAGGGTAACAGAAAGACGAAGAAGGACTGTTATCACTGGAATTTCATCCGAAACATTGCATGCAAATGGTTACAGAAATACAACAATGCCAAGAACTATTAGTTCACCTACAACAACAAAATGCATTTCAAAAGGAAAAAAATATACAATTGGGAAAAAATTGACATGTGTAAACTCACTAAAGGAAGTGCGTAGGCCAACAAATCCCGTAGAGCACACAATGCGCCATATGCGCAACTGTGTACGAGAAAAGTCACGCACTCCTGTGAATGGTGAATTTATGGTTCTCTTCGCCCCCCCAACCACTTATGGACCATCTCCCAATTTGATTTGACCTTCAAATCTGAGAAAAATCCGAATGGGGGGTTGGTCAAGGACTAAAGGGTGCTCTAAAGGGCCCCTTGTTCACACTAAGAACTAGTTGAAATTTTCCTTGAAGAAATGCTATAAATGGAGGCCATGGGTGCACTAAGAAACCAAGATCTTCATAGTATTTTTATGCTGCCTCGATTCTCCCTTGAGAATCATCTTTTTTCCTAGGAGCATTCTAGAATCATTGCAATAGGCCATTCCACTCACATCTTGAGGGAATAGGCATTGATTTTCTTCATCATTTTCCATTTTTCTTCCATTGTAAGAAGATATCTCCATTAGGGAACTCAAGAGACCTCCCAAAGAGGAAGAGGGGACCCATAAGTCCTCATTTTTCTCTATGGTATTTTTCCAACTAATATAGTTATCCATTGGTGGAATAATCTTGGTCATTGGTTGATTTTTTATGGTTCTAAGTTTCTTATGCATTCCAGTTTTTATTTCATTAGTAGTTTTAGTTTTTTTATTTGTTTATTTCATGTGTTTGGCTTGTTTAATCTATTCACTAACCTCTTTCTTGTCTAGCAGGCCCAAATAGGCATGCAAGTTCCATTGTTTTGCTCACCCAAGTGACGAAACGAGCACAATAGATTGGCGACCATACTAGGGAGAGGTATCAATTTCCACCCTATTTGGTCTTATAGAGAACTTTTTTTTAATCCATTTTTCTTGTAGGTACCAAAACTATCCCAGGCTTACTCATCAAAAGCCAAATTTGGAGCTAGAGGAGGAGAATTTCACTCAAACATTTTCCCCGGGATGTGTATCAGAAAGTGCACGGGTATTCCAGCTCATAGATACACACTCTGCATGATGTGATCCCAAAAGGATTTTTTTATCTATGCACTGTGTGCCCACTACACCTCTATCAGAACTATAACCTGAACACATTTCTAGAGTTTCAAAATTGTAAGGTTTTTTGTGATGATTTGAAGGCCCCTAGCCTTCAAATTATTTCTTTCATGAAATTTGTAATTCCTATGCACTCCACTTAGAATCCTTTCCCATATGAAAGTTTACCTAAACATAGGCACTTAGGGGGTAAAAAGAACCATATATTCTCCTCTTTTACATTGGTCGCCACATGGATGGCTTGTTTAGGTTTGTAAAATTTAAGTCGAGATCATTACTATCACATATAAAAACACTTGCATTGGGACCGAAAATTAACTTTGATCATTGAGTATGCTCTTCTCTCGCACCATAGAGCGATATTGAGAATTAGAAAGGTGGTTAAGGGGACATTTCATCTCCCTTAACAAAATATTTAGGAGAGGACAAAGCCCCCCTAGGGCTCCTCTTAGTTTATTTTGGAAATCATCTTAAAGTTATAAAGGGCCCATACATGCCCACATGTTGCAAACTTAAGATAGTTTCTTGAAATTGATTTCTTAGTTTACATCACTAGGGGAGTTTAAATATCAAAGTAACGAGCCCATACATGACCACATGCTTGCAATCTAGGATAGTTTTTCAAACTTTCTTAGTGTAAAAAACATTAGGGAGTTTTAAGGATTGGTAAGGACCCACATGTCCACATTCTATTTATTTAGGGCTTTTAAAATTCTGCAAGGTTGTACCAATGACACTTAGTAAGATAGGTAAAAAATATTTGTAAGGACCACAAGAAGTCCACATGTTGAAAATTCACACCTAACTTATGAAAATTTGGCACATTTTTTTCACTTTCTCGCACACAAAGTCACTCCTCACTCACATAAATTCCATCTTGAATTGTGGAGGTTGAAGTAGGTTTTCTCGAAAGGAACTTTGAAATGCTCCACTATTTCTTTGGAAATTATCCACACCCACTTAATTCAAACGATATTGGTTCACACCCACAATCTCTCAGCCCACCACATCTAAATTGTCTCTAAAAACTCACTATGTTTTCCTCCACGGGAGGTGCCAAAATAATTTTTTTAGTCTAGGTAGGATCTCGGGGGTAGGCATCCAAATAACCA
Organism: Picea engelmannii; assembly: GCA_009831015.1. Taxonomy (NCBI): domain Eukaryota; kingdom Viridiplantae; phylum Streptophyta; class Pinopsida; order Pinales; family Pinaceae; genus Picea; species Picea engelmannii. Next base: position 295,838 of record ML794113.1, on the reverse strand, counting down.
CTCATTATCTGGTTCTCACATTTTCAAACATTAGAATTTGACAAATAGGGAAATTTAAAAATCCTCCAAGTCAAGTGTTCCTACACCATAAGGTAGGGAGATACCCATGAAGGGTTGAAGAATGAGGTCTGGTTGTTCTATGCATCCTCCCTTGAGTCACCCAACTCTTGGAAGGGACCCAACCTGTGACCCATTTCTGAGGCAAAAAATCTAAATGTCACAATTTGATGGAGGTACCTAGTGACCAAATTTAGGACATCTACCCAGGTGTAAATTGTGGGCTGCAATTGCACCTTGATCAGATTTTGTGTGGCTATTAGGAAATATCTCCAACTCTTTCATGATATTCACCCTCTACCCCTCATTATAACTGATTATTTAATCCTTCACTATTTCCTATTCAGGTGGCTTCACACCCCACTGCTGAGTGCTCTTGGAAGGTCCAGTGCTATTTGAGAGGAAGGAAGATACGTCTTTTAGGACACGAGCATTTGTTTTATTCCCCCACATAGACAAAATCCACCTACCCACATGTATGCTTATTTACAGTTGATTTTTGTATGATCCTCATTTGATTACATGCATTTGTGAATTATATTATCATTTGAAGGTCCAAATTATGCAAATATCTTGTTCATTTATTTCTCTCATCACCATTTTCACACATCCACTTTGCTATTTGGACACCATAGGGGACCCACAGAATCCTCATCGTTCTAGACGCTTGCAGAATCTCTCTCCCATTTTAGGAGGAGTTCCTAGTCTTGCCAACTCACCGACTCAACCATCTCACACCCCTGTGAGTGCCACTATTTTGGGATCATCTTTTCTTGGTTCCACTTTACTTAGGTACAAGTCCCAAATCCATCCATACACTAGCTATCCTTCACAAGGGGGTGGGGGACAAAATTCTTCTCAAGGGAGAAGTACAACCCCACCAAATCCCTCTCAAGGGTCAGGTCCACTACCTGCTCACACCATGGATGGAACTAATCCTCCACCAAATCCCCCCATGCCATCCTTGGAATTTCTCAACATTCCTGATTTGAATAAACTCACGAATGATCCCATTTTACATGATCCCACATGGCCCAATATGCCTACCAAGATACCTTAATATATTCCAAAATTTGAAGGAAAACTAGGGGAAGATCCCACCAACCATGTTATGACCTTACACTTATGGTGATATTCAAACAACATCATGGATGAGTTCATTCTCTTAAGTTTATTTTAAAGAACACTCACTGGTCCATTAACCAAATGGTATGTGGACAAAAAATTAGAGTCCCATGTGACTTTTGTATCCTTAGCCAAAGCCTTTTTGGCCTTTTTCCAAGTACGAGTTCATCATGACACTAGTTTAGAACTGCTCTCCAAGTGAAAACAAACCTCAACTATGCATATAGTCAACCAAGTTCATGAATGGAATCGACGATGTAGTTTATGTAAAGAAGAAACCACCAAAGAACAACATCTCGATTGGTTTCTAAAATCACTCGTCTCTATAGTTTCCAAAGATGTGGCATCCACCTTCCTCCAATTCGAAGAGGACGCCATCAACAAGGCCCACCATTTCAACCTCATTTATGCTCAGTCAGGTTACTTATACACATTATTACCCGATGCACCCAGACCCGTACCATTTGGCCAAGACAAACCTGGAATGTCTCACGCTGCAAATGGGTTTATTGGTACCACGACACACCACAACCCATACATCCATCCACCACCTATGTATGGTGTACCTTAGTATCCACAACCATATGGAGGGCCATCTTATTACCCTCCTCCCCCTTACCAACAACCATATTCTTTTTCTCCCCCTCCACCCATGACTGGACCCTCGCCGACACCCATGATGCGCTCGATCTCGCAACCAAGTTTAGGGTCCCCTTCTACCTCAACATATAACCTAAGCACTAGTGAATGTGCTTCACCTTCCTATGTGCCCTATGGATCGTTTACAAAAAACAACCCATACTTTCCCTTTCTCGGTCCTCCATAAGAAGTTTCTTCTCCACATGGACAACCACATGACGACATTAACTTTTTTTAGCCCTCTCTCATTCAACAACTTCATACTTTTGAACAATTGAATACGGAAAGTCTGACACATCAGTCGAATAATGCCAAGAAGAAAGAAAAAACCAAAATAATAATAACCCGGGACCAGGTGGAAATAACCCCTCAAAAAACCAACCTGTTGGGGGCAACCAGAATCAAGGTAACCGGAACCCCTAAGGGGACAATAACAACAAATTCCAAGGGAGTAACAACAACAATAACCTCCAGAAAAACTTCCCTTGCGCTCTTTGCGGTGAACATGGAAATTATACTCACCATTTCCCCCAAATTTCCAACTTTAAACAGATGAAAGAATCCATGAACGTGTCACGTCCTCTAGTGCCACCTACCCCTCAGTAGGCCCCACAACAGTATTTGCAACAACCACCCCTGACCGTATTGAAAAACCCCATTCCACACCAAGGTGATGAATACCCAACAAGAGGTACATCTTGCCCCACCACAAATGGGACAGTATCAAAATCTAGGGCCCATCCACCCTGGAAACCCAACAGATCGTAATATCCTCCTCACTAGAGAAGAATAAATTCTTCTGCAAATGCTCGGTCGTCAATACAATGCACCCCTTGAATCTACTCTAACCACCTCGGAAGCAGCTCCAGCTACAACTAGACAACCCTTGATGATTCCACGTCCTAACATTGAACCTACTATTCATATCCCTCACCTTCTATTACGATGGAATGTCAATAACCTTCAGGCTAAGGCATCACACAATTACAATCTGTGTTATCACTAAAATTTTGTTTGCAACATTGCATGCAAATGGTTACAGAAATACAACAATGAAAAACAACCATTAGTTCACCTGCAACACTAAAAGTTCATTTTCAAGAGGAAAAAAATATACAACTGGGAAAAAAATTGACATGCGCTAACTCACTAAAGGAAGCATGCACACAATGTGCAGGCCAAAGAAGCTCGTAAAGTGCACAATGCACAATATGCGTGACTGTGTATGAGAAAATCCACTCACTCCTGTGACCGGTGCATTTATGGTTCTTGTCGGCACCTAAACCACTGTTAAGAACCAAATACTTGCATACAGAAATACCACAAAGGTTCATAGAACAATATAGAAAACCACAACTTTATTATAGAAACCCTTGAGGTAGGGAAACACCATACAATGGATCCTATTATGGAAGCGATCCTCTCCTGTTCACTTGCCTCTTCGAGGGGGCATCCTCCTATTGAGCTACCACTCCAAATACAATACTTCTCTTCATGTCAAATTACATTGCTTGAACCCCTTTATATAGTGCTACCATCACCTAAGAAAATTCTAGAGGAGGAATCTTCTAGAAGTATAACCTTCTAAGAAATCCTCTTACATTTATTATATCTAACTACCCATTTATTATATCTAACTACCATAGTGGGCCTTATTTAATAACATAGTGGACCTAGTCCACCTTACATTGAATGATCTCCACTATTATCACTATGGGCCCTTTGGGCCCCCCCACTACCCCTCTAGCTACCTTACATTCCATCCCCCTTATGAAAGTGTTGTCCTCGATGCTTGATGTACAACCATATACCAGGGTCCCATGGATAAGTGTGGACCATAGTGCTAAAGTAGACTAGAGAACCAGGGTCCCATTGAGAAATGGTAGCCACCATGCTGAAGTAGTCCAACCACCATTGTAAACCAGGGTGCCATGTCCAATTTCTCATGGGAACCCCACATGGAAGATATCGACACCCAATAACCAAATGAAAATGATGCTACAAATACATAAACCTATCATGTGGATCCAAATAAGAATATCCATCCACATAGTGGGGGATGATAAAAGATGAATCTGGAAGGAACAATACCATTGTAGAATATGCAGGCTGGACACTGGTAACTAGCTCCTGATGTGGGACATTGATGTTCTCTACAGAAGGTGGAGTAGAGTCATCAAATAAAATATGGAAGTGGTTGTCATCCTAGAAACGAAAACTATCCATATACCAATCATCACAATCAGCCTCAAAATCATACCAAACATATATTTCTTGATTATATTCATCCCTGAGGTCTTTCATAAGAAGCCTCTCCTGCATGTTATCCAAAGAATCTTGAATACTACGAAAACTATCATTGAGGCCATCTACAAAGCCATCCAATCTGTCATTCAACATGTCAAACAATTGGGCTTTGAATGCTTTAGTAATCCATAGAATTTATTTGAGGGTTTGAGAAGAAATAGACATCTAAGCACCCTATGCCAATTTATGAACTCTTCAGTCCCACCGCCATCATGAAAAAACCCAAAAATAGAACAATAAATTACTGCAGAAAATCGTGGTGTTTTCCGAAAAAACCTTGAAAACTGTTGAATTTAAAATGCTCATAACTTCACTTCCCGGACTCCGTTTCGACTGATGTTTTTTTGAAATTGGGTGAAATTGTGAGAGAAACTCAGATATGTAATTGTTTTTGGAAAATTATTCCTCCATATGCTACATAAATAAAAAAACATTGCACCGCTATCCATGGAAAAAACCCTGAAAAATTGCAAATTTTAAAACTTCAATATCTTGACTTCTTGGACTCCATTTTGGATGATTGTTTTTTTTTAACTTGGGTATTTTTCTAAGAGGAACTCAGATATACAACCTGTTTCTGAAAATTTTTCACAGAAATATACCAAAAAATTCTGGAATGTCGCAGCCCTCTTTTTTTCTTCTCCGAAAAGATTCATACATAAATACCACAAAGATTCATAGAACAATATAGAAAACCACAACTTTACTATAGAAACCCTTGAGGTAGGAAAACACCATACAATGGATCCTATTATGGAGGCTATCCTCTCCTATTCACTTGCCTCTTCGAGGGGGAATCCTCCTATTGAGCTATCGCTCCGAATACAATACTTCTCTTCATGTCCCATTACATTGCTTGAAACCCTTTATATAATGCTACAATCACCTAAGAACATTCTAGAGGAGGAATCTTGTAGAAGTAGAACCTTCTAAGAAGTCCTCTTACATTTATTATATCTAACTACCATAGTGGGTCTTATTTAATAATATAGTGGACCTAGTCCACCTTACATTGAATGGCCTCCACTATTATCACTATGGGCCGTCTAGGCCCCCACTACTACCTTTCTAGATACCTAAATCCCCTCAAAGATACAAGTGAACAGGAGAGGATCCCTTCCATAATAGGATCCATTGTATGGTGTTTCCCTACCCTAAGGGTTTGATAGTAATAAAATAGATTTTGCATATTGATCTTCTATATTTCTCTTGTTAGAACTAATAGGACCGTGGAGCAATAAAATAAAAAAAATGCAGAAACAAAACAAAGAAGATACACAATACAAGAGAGACATGGATTTACGTGGTTCACCCAGTGTGGGCTACATCCACTAGAGAAATTGTCAGGTCCTTCTTTTATTATTATCCAGCAAATGAAGGGATACAACCTACAGCAAAACCTACTGTAACTTCCTCTTCTTTCTCTCATAGTCTCCTCTCTCAGAATACAATATTCACCATAACCATAGCCGTAATACATTTCCCTCATAAAAGAGGATTGCCTTCTAGGGCAAAAAACCCTAACATAATCTCTACCGTTAGATCTACGACCTTATAATGAATTGTCCAGATTTACAATGAAATTAGAATATACATTTACAAGGCAATTTTTCCTTCGGGGGCTTTGCCCTCGAACCCCTACTGGGGCCCGCTTTCCCCCAGACCCCCAAGCTGGGGGGATAGCCCCCCCGAACCCCGCAGAGGGGGTACCCCCCCTCTGCACTCCCCCGCGTGGAAGAGTGTACATACTTATGGGGTGAAAATACTTCATGGGGTATAAACACGGCTGAAAGTAAAAGACCTCTGAATCAGGAAGATAATTAGGCTCCACAACCAACAATCTCCCACTTGGAGACTGATCTCAACAACTCCATTGCTGTTGTATATGCTAGACTCTGAACCTTCTTGGACTTGACAAATTTCTCATATTCATCTTCATTCTTGAAGACCAACTGAAAATGAGCAGGAACTCAGTTTCTCCCTGGTTACTCCCTTTGTTAACATGTCTGCAGGATTCTGGCTAGTATGTATATTTTCCAACTTCAAATGTCCATCTTCCAAGGTGGATCGTATGAAGTGGTACCTCAATTGTATATGCTTAGTCTTCGAATGGAAGGCTGAGTTCTTTGCAAGGTGAATGGCACTCTAACTGTCAGAGTACAACCTGTTGTTCTCCTGCTTCTTTCCCAATTACTCCATAAACCTCTGTAACCAAATCATCTCTTTACTAGCCTCTGTAGCAAAAACATACTCTGCCTCTGTTGTTGAAAGTGCAGCAACCTTTTGCAGTTTCAAAATCCAACTTATTGTTGTTCCACCTATAGTAAAAACATACCTTGTGGTGCTCCTCCTCCTGTCTTTATCACTTTCCATATCTGAATCAACATATCCCTATAGAGAAGTGTCTGAACCTCCAAAACATAATGCATGAGTAGTAGTACCTCTCAAATACCCGAGAATCCACTTTACTGCCTCCCAATGTTCTTTACCTGGATTGTTCATATACCTGCTCACAACTCCCACTGCATGTGCAATATCTGGT
>ML794113.1:269467-287150 GCA_009831015.1 Picea engelmannii | reverse complement strand
CACAATCTCTAGCCTTTCATTCTTCTTTTCTTTCCCGACTCTGAGAAATTTGACTCTCTTTTGTTTTGCATAAACACAATGCTCACAGAAGTCCAAATCAATTTGTTTAAGATCTGGCAACAAATTTCTTTTGTGAAGTATTTGCACACCCTTCTCACTCATGTGTCTAAGCCTATGATGCCATAGTGATGTATCCACTCCTATAGAATCTAAAGAGATAGAAGAGTCGATATTACCAGTACATAAATAAAATGTACCTACCTTCTCTCCTTTCGCTATCACCAATGATCCTTTGATGACCTTCCACGTCTTATCTGTAAATATGGATACATAACCATCACTTTCCAACTGCCCTGTTGAAATTATACTTTTCCTTAAATATGGTACATGTCTTACCTCTTTCAACAATCAATGGTTTCCATTTCATTGCTTTATTTTTACCTTTCCCATTCCAACAATTTTGCATGGTGCATCATCTCCCAAATGAACCTGTCCAAAATAACCTTGAACATAATCTAGAAAATGTTTCCTATGGGGTGTGGCATGAAATGAAGCTCCTGAATCTACTACCCAAGACTCAGAAATATTATCTACAGAAAGAATCAAAGCATCTTGTAACACATCACCTGTTACATTTGCTTCCTGATTTCTCTCCTGTTGTCCATCTCTTTGTTTCTTTGGAGCTCTACAATATTTCTTCAGATGTCCTTTCTTCCCACAATTCCAACACTCTATCTTTCCAAGTCTGGATTTGGATCTACCCTTCCTAGAATTTTTGTGGTTCCCTGAGCCCTTTCCTCTATCCTTTCATCTTCCCCTGTTCTCCATGTTCAACGCATTACCTGAAGTCTCACCTGTGATTTTCCGTCGCATTTCCTCACTAAGGATAACACCAACAACATCATCAAATTTTAAAGTATTTGAACCAGAGACAAAGTTACTTATAGCCATGACCAAGCTGTTCCAGCTTTCTGGAAATGAGCACAAGATTAGAAGAGCCATGACCTCATCATCAATGTCCACTTTTACAGAACTTAGTTGATTAGTAACCGTATTAAATTCATTTAAATGATCTGCAATAGACCCACCTTCTGACATCTTCATATTAAATAATCTCTTCATTATAAATACCTTATTGGATGCCGAGGGTTTTTTATACAATTTGGCCAATGCATCCATCAAACCCTTCGTAGTCTTTTCTTTGGAAATATTGAAAGCCACCGATGCTGCCAGGCTCAGCCGTATCATTCCTAGAGCCTTTCTGTCAAGAATCTCTCATTCTTTGTCCTTCATGGCCATCGACTTCTTTGCTACTCCACCCAATGGTAGGAATAGATCCTTCTGATATAAATAATCTTCTATCTTCATCTTCCATATCTGGTAGTTTTGGCCATTAAATTTCTTGACCCTAAACTTTCCATCTTCCGACATTGCTCCCACTCGAACCAGGAACCCTCTTTTCCTGTGAGTTACCTTTCACTCTGATACCAGTTGTTAGAAAAAACAGGACCGTGGAGCAATAAAATAAAACAAATGCGGAAACAAAAAATAGAAGATACACAATACAAGAGAGACACATATTTACGTGGTTCACCCAGTGTGGGCTACTGTCACATACCCACTACCTCAATCAAAATTTTCTGGTCTTCTACTGAATCAGAGCCCCCGAATTACCTACAGAGGCCTAGCGCAAGCTAGCTATTTCTCTCTCCCCATTCCCATGTGGTCGCGGGTTATGGTCATAATTCAAATAATCGCGGTGCCTCTTTGCATTTCGCGCCTCGGCGCTGTAGTAGTGTCAAACTGTTCGGCTTTGCAACCGTCGAACCCCGACAGGGCTAGAAACCGGACAATAGGGATGAATCCCAACAGGGCTAGAGATTGAGCCAATGAGAACAGGCCCCATCACACGGTTAAGTGGAGTACATGTGGCAGAGGGGGAAGTGCGACACAGTAGTCGACAGGACCGGAGGGGGCCCCACTTCACACACCACACTATTCCAGACCCCCCTCCCATTAAAGGCAGAATGGAAAGGGGGCTCTGGAATCCACCTGAGCGTCGTTGATCATGATGAGTTAATCTTGACCGTTCGAGNAGCAAGGGGGCTCCGGAATGAAAACTCAGCCATAGATCTGGGTGGGTGGACTCTTGCCATCCAGATCTGCTCGTTACTTATATAATTGCACATTCACACCCCAGCTTAAAGCCGACATCTCTTCCTCACATCGGACGGTCGTTACAGACCCTGAAATTCCCCGAAGGAATCTTGTTCGTTCATCGGGACTTAGCCACCTGCTATCGTCTCATCATTATGGGTCGATATTTGTCAAGGCAAGAGCCTGAGTTTTTGTCAACGGAACTCCCGAATCCATGATCCCCCGATTTCCCGAAATGGGTAATCTCTCAACACGTCACCTCCTTAAATCATACGGTCCACAACTGCTCTAGGGTTTCCACCCCGGAAAGTCCTGATCCCTTGTCGCCAGGAATCCTGATGTCGTGATTCCTAATTTCCCGAAATGGGAGATCTCACGACGCGTGGCCTCCGTCAATCGGACGGCTCAGATCTATCCCGGGGTTTTCACCTTGGAAAATCCCAAACTCTTGTCAACAGCAATCCCGATTCCGCAATTTTCGATTTCCCAAAATGGGTGATCTCTTGACACGTGGACTCCGTTAATCGGACGACTTAGATCTATTATGGGGTTTTTCTCCCCTATACACTGGAGTCTTAACCCTTGGGTAACTCCTGACAGATCCAACGACTGTCGGGTTTTTTAGCCGAGATCTGATGGCTCATATTGGTTCCTACTTGTGCATTCTTCCACGACTCCCTAGACGTGGAAAGCATCCACGGTCAAGATACTCTCATGGACCTTGGATATCTATGATCCCAAATTCCTCGCTGCCCACGAAGACACAGAAAACAAAGGGGTAAGGAATTTTAACACCTTACCTTCTCCTACCAATCTAACGGTCGGGTGTGTCCGCAGATTTCCCGATGGAATCTCATCCATCGATCCACACCTATCAGGGATAAGGTACTTAACCTTCCAGCTTCTTCCTCCGATTTGACGGTCGTGAGTGACCACATATCTCCCGAGAGGACCTCGTCTATCGATTCGATACTTCTTCCTTATACGGTCATCTCGGGTTTTCAAGGGGGTCGTTCCTCCTCGTGTAGGATTACATAGGCCTTACACCTTCACATTTGCTTTCCCGGTTCTTGATGGGATTTTCAAGGAGGGTATCTCTATGGGGAGGTTTACCCAGGGTGCTATCTGAGGCATATAAGGGTATCTTTCTCCCACGAATCAGAAATACAGTCTGAATTAGGTCGGTAAGCGTATAAGTAGTGATTCATGAGGGCATAAGCCATACGTAGTCTTTCCATACAAATATACAACTACCAGTACTGATCAAAACTCCATACAGACATTCTTATAATGAAATCATTCACAGCTTATGAGCATAATTATCAGAATACATATATTTCAAGATGCAGAAGGAAAAACACTTATCAGAAATAAAACCAGGGGTTAAGAAACTACTAAGAGGGGTGCTCATTTCCACCCAACCGTAGGCTTCAGTGACTCCCAGCGGATTTACCACTAGCCACCCCCGAGCTGAGACCACGATGCTGTGAGATTGCGTATCTGTCTGCCAATGACCAGGAGCGAAGGCTACTCTCCTTCCTCTCTACTATCACTCACTCTGCATAATGCCAGAGTTCTCCCCTCGCGTCTACCCCCCCACAATCGCTTCTACCCCACGCCTTATCCTCTTGCGAGGTTGCGTGTGTCACGATTTCCTTCGCACTGGCCAGTCATGATGGCTCTATGGATGGGTGATTCACCTCCCCATCCCTCATAAATTCCTGAGGAGCCATCCACCTACCAGCCTGCGAGGCATTTAATTCGGGGCCAACGAGCTGCTTTTGGTTCTCCAGGCCAATGGAGTCCAAATACGGTATTAATTCTCGGTGGAAGTTAACGCCACCTTTCCAGGTGCCTTCCACTGCCATCGTGGTCTCTTTTTCTGCACATCCCCTCTTAGCAGTCCTGCAATATAAATTCATAATGTTATTCACATTTATTGACCTTTTCCATAAGGTCCATTCACATCACATATTCACATTCATGAGTTTGCCACAGTTCTGGCCAGTCCAGCTATTTTTACAAACTGGGGGAAACAGGGTGTTACAATTCCCTCCCCCTTAAAGGAACATCGTCATCGATGTTCTTATCTTTTAACATGAATTGTATGTACAGAAGTAAACAAAATTGGATATCCCTGTCTCATGGCATCCTCCATTTCCCATGTAGCCTCATCTGGGCCAAAATGTCAACACTGCACCTTTACCTGTGCAATGGTTCGGTTCCGGAGCGTGGTTTCCTTTCTGTCCAATATGCATTGGGGTTTTGGTAGAGATTCTCCCTTCGGTTCCACCTGGATCACATACCAGTCAATTATATGATTAGCATCATGTACATATTTCTTCAATAATGAAACATGGAAAACATTATGTGCTTTTACTGTGGGAGGAAGTGCTAGCCGATAGGCTACAGGTCCCACTCTTTCTAAAATTTCAAAGGGTCCACAATACCGGGGTGCCAACTTGGCAGAAGCTCCCATTTTCAAGGAACTCCTTCTGGGCTTAATTCTGAGATATACATGGTCTCCCATTTTGAAATCTCTTGGATTTCTCTTTTGATCAACATAACTTTTCTGTCGGTTCTAAGCGACCTTCAGATTTTGTTTTATCTGAGTCACTTGCTGTTCCATTTCTTTCAACATGTCGGGTCCAAAAGAAATCCTATTTACAGGATTACTCCAATTGACTGGAGTATTACACGATCTACCATAGAGGATCTCGAAGGGACTCATCTTTAAGGAGGCTTGGTAGCCGTTGTTGTAGGTGAATTCTACCAATGGCAGGTAGTCTTCCCATTTCCTAGGTTGATGCATTACATGCATCCTTAACATATCCTCTAATATTTGATTCACTCTTTCTGTCTATCCATCATTTTGAGGGTGATAGGCGGTGCTAAACAACAATTTGGTCTCCAAACTAGCCATCAGTGATTTCCAAAAATTGGAAGTAAATTTTGTGTCTTTGTCAGACGCTATCTCTTTCGGCATACCGTGCAGTCTGAATACCTCTTTCATGAATATCTGGGCGATATATATCGCCTTGCAGGTTGATTTGATGGGGATGAAATGAGCAGACTTGCTCATTTTATCCACCACTACCATAATGGCATCATTCTGCTTGGTCGAAGTTGTCAATCCAGTGATAAAATCCATGGAGATGGTTTCCCATTTCCATTCTGGGATGGGTAAAGGGTTTAATAGTCCTGTTAGGTGTCGATGTTCTTCTTTAACCTGTTGGCACTCTATGAATTGGGCCAAATATTTGGCTATTTCTTTCTTCAATATGGGCCAATAAAATTGTTTCCGAGTGGTAGTGATCATTTTCTGGTATCGTGGGTGACCAGTGTATGGTCTTTTATGTAGTTCATCCATAATGAACCTCTTCAAGTCGTCACCATTTGGAATGTACAGTCTATCTCTGTAAGTGATCAGACCTCCTTCGGTCATCTGGTAGCCTTCATATTTTACTCCAGCTGGTTCTTGCTGTAGGTACAGGGTCACAGTCTGAATGAAGGGATCTGTCTCCTGTGCATTTCTGACTCTGTTCTTGACATCTGTCTCGCAGGTACTCACCGCTGCCAGGTGAATTGTTTTCATGCTTCTGCTAAGGGAATCAACCACCCTATTTTCTTTCCCTTTGATGTGTTTGATTTCAAAATCAAATTCACTAAGGAGGGCCATCCATCTAGCTTGTCTAGCATTGAGCTTTGGTTGGTCAAACAAATATCACAATCCACAGTGATCTGTCATAAGTACAAATTTTCTTCCCAAGAGGTAATGCCTCCACATTTTCAAGGCATGCACTATGGAAGCTAGTTCTAGATCATGAGTCACATAGTTGACTTCATGTTCGTTCAATTTTTGGGATTCATAACAAATAACACTTCCTTTCTGCATAAGGACTCCTCCGAGCCCTTCCTTACAGGCATCTGTGCACACAAGGAAGTCAGCTTCTGGGTCATCGATTTTCAACATGGGTGCATGGGTTAGTAGATGTTTCAAGGTTTGAAATCTTTCTTCACACTTCTATGTCCACAGGAATTTTGTCCCCTTCATTGGACAACCAATCTTGGAGAATCCTTTTATAAATATCCTATAGTATCCTGCCAATCCCATAAAGGATCTGATGTCTGAAACATCCTTTGGGGTGGGCCATTCCATGATAGACCTGATCTTGTCAGGATCTACTGCCACCCCTTCCTCGGACAGAACATGTCCCAAGTAATGTATTTTCTTCTGAAAGAAGTCACATTTGCTGAATTTAGCATAGAGCTGATGCTCTCTTAGTATTTGCAGCACAAGCCTAAGATGCTCTTCATGTTATTCTCTATTCTTAGATTAGATTAATATGTCATCAATAAAAACTAGTACAAATTTATCTAAAAATTTGCTGAGTACATTGTTCATTAAGCACATGAAAGTGGCAGGGTCATTGGTTAACCCAAATGGCACTACCACAAACTCATAGTGACCATACCGTGTCCGGAAAGCGGTTTTATGGATGTCTTCACCCTTGATTCGGACTTGATGGTATCCCGACCTCAAGTCAATCTTTGAGAAAATAGACACACCCCCCAACTGATCGAATAGATCATCGATCCTGGGTAAGGGGTACTTGTTCTTTATGGTTACTTTATTGAGTTGTCTATAATCTACACACAATCTAAGGGTGCCATCCTTATTTTTCACAAACAGGACTAGTGCTCCCCATGGGGACATGCTGGGTCAAATATAACCCTTATCCATCATTTCTTTAAATTGCAATTTGAGTTCAACTAACTCAGGTGTGCTCATCTGGTAGGGTGTCCTAGACATCGGCATCTCTCTTGGTGCGAGCTCTATCAAGAAGTCAATGTCTCTTCTCGGAGGTAGACCCGGTACCTCTTCCGGAAACACATCTTTGTATTCTCTCAGGATAGGGTGATCATCAGGGCTTGGTTTAGCACCTTCGATTGTTTTCAACAACTGTATTGCATATAGGGGACATCCCTTTTGGTAATACTTTCTCATTTGCAAGGTTGATATTTGCCTCACTGAGACCGGTTTTCGGATCCCTTGGAGGGTTATCCTTTTTCCTTCCTTGCTCACACATTATAAGGTTTTATGGTAACAGTCCAATTTGGCCTTATGGGCAGCCAGCCAGTCCATACCAATCAACATATCGTATGATCCTAAGGGTAATACGTTAAGGGTTGCTTGGGTGGGGAATTCACCCAACATTAATTGGCAGGCTGGTATGACCTCTACTATCTTTCTTTTGGTGCCAGTGGCTAATTGTACCAACCATGGCTTGGTTTGTTTTTGTGGCTGTAGCTTACACTTATCCACAGTCTTAGGGGCTATATAACTCAAATTTGAACTAGGGTCAATCAAAACAGACACCATATGGTTGAAAATCATACCTTCTATTTCCACCACTAAAGCTTGGTGGTCGGCTTGGTTATTATCCAATGCTGCATAAATCTGTGGCACACTCCTTGCCACATCATTGACTATGGTAGCTTCCTGAATGTTATAGAACTTTCAACTATTCTATTGTCGGTGTGGACAGTCTCTCAGGAGATGCTCTTCTCCGCAACCCCAATATTTCAGAGGTTCTTTCTTTGGGTTATTAGTCTTCACTGGTATAGGTCCAGAAGTTTTACTTCCGTCCACCGAGGGGAAGTTCTGCTGGAGTACACTCCAGGATGGAAAGTTCATTCTGGGGTTCTTCTTGTAGTTCTTAAATCCTAAGGATTTGATCCCCTTTTTCTGAAATCTCGAGCCACTCTTCTATTTCCAGTCTCCACGAGACTCTGCCCGATGTCCATATTGTTCATGACAATATGTTGCTTTTCGAATAGTGTCTTCTAAGGTCTTTGGCTCGTCGAATGTGATTTGATTTCGATATTCCTTGGGTAGCCCACTAATGAATCATTGCACCTTCGCCTTCTCTGCTTTGATGTAGGGTACATATCTCAATAAGTCAAGGAATTTGTTGACATATTCCTCTATAGTGAGTTGCCCCAATTTGAGTTCATAAAACTCTTTAGCCTTCTCATCAAAATATCTTTCCGACAAATACTTCTTCCTGAAGTACTTTTCAAACTGTTTCCAAGACAGGTCCTCCTCGCGGACCCCTTTCATATTCTTAAGGTCTTCCCACCAGATGGAAGCCTTTCTGTTTAGATTGAAAGTGGCCACTCGGGCCTTCAAATTCTCTGAAAAATCATGCACTCTGAAATATTTCTTCAGTCCAAGTAGCCAGGCCTCGACTTCCTCTCCCTTCTTTATCTCATCGTCAAAGGAGGGAGGTTTGGCCTTTCTAAATTCCTCAAATTTATGACCCTTGGAAGTCTTTTGATTCTTCTGTTTTCTTCGAGAATAGGAACTGGTCCTAGTGCTAGAAGAGCCTTCTGAATCGCCAGCTTCCTTCTTTTTGGAATCGTCTAGCACTGGTCCTTAACCTCTGGGGTGGACCTTTCTTTAGGTGCTCCTCTCAGTATGGCCACTGATACGACCTTGTTTCTGCATTTCGGGTTCATGTTGCATTTGTCACTGTAGGTCGGATAAGCTCTGTAGTAAAACTGCATTAATTTCGGTTTTCTTTTCTTAGTCTTTCATCATCCTTTCATTGTCGGCCTTGCAGCTTTGCAATTCAACCATGAGACTCCTCACAGTCTCGACTAGATCTGGAGGGGTTCCTATTTCTCTTCTTTCGCCAGACTCTTCGTCTCTATTGTGGGAGCCTTCTCCCATCTTTTGGTGAGTCACCATTTTATGTGTCTGTAAATCCCCGAGGCTGATCGTCCGCTTGGCAGAAAAGACAAACGCTGGTTGTTAGTCAAGAGTTAGATACATTTTTATAACCTGCGCATAAATTCATATTTTCACATGTATACCCATATAACAGGGGTTTTTCATTTGGGTCTTAATCCTTATCTATCTAGCCATCTCAATTGCACGAGACTCTACCTACTTTAGTAGGTAGCCATCATATCACTAAAACAGGACAACGAAGTTCATGTCCCAGATTACAGTTTCATCTTGCAATCCTTCTTCTTAAGGAGAAAACGCAGATGACAATGTCTTCTTACGCAGCTCGTGCTTGAGCCCAAGCAGGCCAAGTGTTGTATGCATGCTCTGATACCACTTTGTCACATACCCACTACCTCAATCAAATTTTTCTGGTCTTCTGCTAAATCAGAGCCCCTGAATTACCTACGGAGGCCTAGCGCAAGCTAGCTCTTTCTCTCTCCTCGTTCCCATGTGGTCGTGGGTCATCGTCATAATTCAAATAATCGCGGTGCCTTTTTGCATTTCGCGCCTCAGCACTGCAGTAGTGTCAAACCGTTCGGCTTTGCAACCACCGAACCCCAACAGGGCTAGTGACCGTCCAATATGGATGAATCCCAACAGGGCTAGAGATTCAGCCAATGAGAACATGCCCCATCGCACGGTTAAGTGGAGTACAGGTGTAAAAGGGGGAAGTGCGACATGGTAGTCGACAGGACCGAAGGGGGCCCCACTTCACACACCACACTATTCTGGATACCCCCCCCCATTAAAGGAAGAATGGCAAGGGGGGTCCGGAATCCACCTGAGCATCGTTGATCATGATGAGTTAATCTCGACCATTCGAGAGTTGCGCGTCCAATTCCGGACCCCCCCCGCCCCCCCATTAAAGGTAGAATGGAAAGGGGGCTCTGGAATGAAACCTCAGCCATATATCTGGGAGGGTGGACTCTTGCCATCCAAATCTTCTTGTTACTTATCTAATTTCACATTCACGCCCCATCTTAAAGCCGACATCTCTTCCTCACATCGGACGGTCGTTACAGACCCTGAAATTCCTCGAAGGAATCTCGTTCATTCATCGGGACTTAGTCGCCTGCTATCATCTTGTCATTATGGGTCGGGATTTGCTAAGGAAAGAGCCTGAGCTTTTGTCAATAGACCTCCCAAATCCCCGATCCCCCAATTTCCCGAAACGAGTAATCTCTCAACACGTCACCTCCTTAAATCATACGGTCCACAACTGCTCCGGGGTTTCCACCCCGGAAAGTCCTGATCCCTTGTCGCTAGGACTCCCGATGTCGCGATTCCCGATTTCCAGAAATGGGAGATCTCACGACGCGTGGCCTCTGTCAATCAGACGAATCAGATCTATCCCAGGGTTTTCACCTTGGAAAATCCCGAACTCTTGTCAACAGGAATCCCGATTCCGTGATTTCTGATTTCCCGAAATGGGTGATCTTTTGAAACGTGGCCTCCATTAATCGAATGGCTTAGATATATTCTGGGGTTTTTCTCCCCTATACACTAGAGTCTTAACCCTTGGGTAACTCCTGACAGATCCAACGGCTGTCGGGTTTTTTAGCCGAGATCTGACGGCTCATATTGGTTCCTACCCATGCATTCTTCCACGACTCCCTGGACGTGGAAAACATCCACGGTCCAGATACTCTCATGGACCTTGGAGATATACGATCCCAAATTCCTCGCTGCCCACGAAGACACAGAAAACAAAGGGGTAATGCATTTTAACACCTTGCCTTCTCCTACCAATCTAACGGTCGAGTGTGTCCACAGATTTCCCGACGAAATCTCATCCATCAATCCACACCTATCAGGGATAAGGTACTTAACCTTCCAGCTTCTTCCTCCGATCTGATGGTCGTGAGTGTTCACAGATCTCCTGACAGGACCTCGTCCACCAATTTGATACTTCTTCCTTATACGGTCATCTCGGGTTTTCAAGGAGGTCGTTCCTCCTCGTGCAGGATTACTAAGGCCTTACGCCTTCACATTCGCTTTCCCAGTTCTTGATGGGCTTTTCAAGGAGGGTATCTCTATGGGGAGGTTTACCCAGGGTGCTATCTGAGGCATATAAGGGTATCTTTCTCCCACGAATCAGACATACAGTCTGAATTAGGTCGGTAAGCATATAAGTAGCGATTCATGAGGGCATAATCCATACGTAATCTTTCCATACAAATATACAACTACCAGTACTGATCAAAACACCATACAAACATTCTTATAATGAAATCATTCACAGTTTCACAGCTTATGAGCATAATTATGAGAATACATATATTTAAAGATGCAGAAGGCAAAACACTTATCAGAAATAACACCAGGGGTTAAGAAACTGCTGAGAGGGGTGCTCATTTCCACCCAACTATAGGCTTCAGTGAATCCCAACGGATTTACCACTAGCGACCCCCAAGCTGAGACCACGATGCTGTGAGACTGCGTCTCTATCTGCCAGTGACCAGGAGCGAAGGTTACTCTTGTTCCTCTCTGCTATCACTCACTCTGCATAATGCCAAAGTTCTCCCCTCATGTCTACCCCTCCACAATCTCTTCTACCCCACGCCTTATCCTCTTGCGAGGTTGCGTGTGGCACAATTTCCTTCGCACTGGCCAGTCATGATGGCTCTATGGATGGGTGGTTCAACTCCCCATGCCTCATAAATTCTTGAGGAGCCATCCACCTACCAGCCTGCGAGGCATTTAATTCGGGGCCAGCGAGCCGCTTTTGGTTCTCCGAGCCAGTTGAGTCCAAATACGTTATTAATTCTCAGTGGAAGTTAACGCCACCTTTCCAGGTGCCTTCCACCGCCATCGTGGTCTCTTTTTCTGCACATCCCCTCTCAGTAGTCCTGTAATATAAATTCATAATGTTATTCACATTTATTGACCTTTTCCATAAGGTCCATTCACATCACATATTCACATTCATGAGTTTGCCATAGTTCTGGCTAGTCCAGTTATTTTTACAAATTGGGGGAAATAGGGTGTTACAGCTATGTCCACCAGAGAAATTTTCAAGTCCTTCCTTTATTATTATCCAACAAATGAAGGGATACAACCTACAACAAAATCTGTTGTAACTTCATCTTCTTTCTCTCACAGTCTCCTCTCTCAGAATACAATATTCACCATAACCATAGCCGTAATACATTTTCCTCATAAAAGAGGATTGCCTTCTAGGGAAAAAATGCCTAACATAATCTCTACCGTTAGATCTGCAACCTTATAGTGAACGGTCCAGATTTACAATGAAATTACAATATACATTTACAAGACAATTTTTCCTTCGGGGGCTGCGCCTCCAAACCCCCACTGGGGGCCCGCCTGCTCCCAGACCCCTCAGCCAAGGGGATATCCCCCCCAGACCCCATAGAGGGGGTACCCCCCCTCTACACTCCCCCGCGTGGAAGAGTGTACATACTTCTGGGGTGCAAATACTTCATGGGGTATAAACACGACTGAAAGTAAAAGACCTCTGAATCGGGAAGATAATCAGGCTCCACAACCAACATCTCTTTGGATATATTGTGGTGATTTTGTATTCGGTTCTTAAGAACCACTTATGGACCAACTCCCAACTTGATTTGACCCTCGTATCTGAGATGAATATGAATGGGGGGATGGTCAAGGACCAAGGGTGCCCTAAGGGCCCCTTTTTCACACTAAGAACTGGTTGAATATTGCCTTGAAGACATGCTATAAATGGAGGCCATGGGTGCACTAAGAATTTAAGAATTTCATAGTATTGTTATGTTGCCTCAATCCTCCCTTGAAAATCCTCTTTTCTTCTTGGAGCATTCTAGCAACATTCCAATAGGCCATTCCACTCACCTCTTGAGGGAATAGGCATTGATTTCTTCATCATTTTCTTTATTTTTAACCATTGTAAGAAGATATCTCCATTAGGGAACTCAAGAGCTCTCCCAAGGAGGAAGAGGGGACCCATAAGTCCTCATTTCTCTATGGTGTTATTCCAACTAATATAGTTATCCATTGGTGGCATAATCTTGGTCATTTGGTTGATTGTTTTTGGTTCAAAGTTTCTTATGAATTCTAGTTTTATTTCCTTAGTTGTTTTTAGTTTATTTCCTTATTTATTTCACGTGCTTGGATTGTTTAACTCATGCACTAACCTCTGTCTTGTCTAGGAGGCCCAACTAGACATGCAATTGCCCTTATTTTTCTCACCCAAGTGAAGAAATGGAAACAATAGTCTGGTCGATGACTTGGTGCAATCTCCTACAACCATGTCTGTATTGGAGTTCCTCCACACCTTTCCAACTCAACGTAAATCCTTACTTTCCTCCTTGGGTGCATTCGACCCAGCTTATACTAGAATAATCACATTTGATCTAGATAGCGAAGAACCACGTCTCCCTGTTCTGGTAGCTTTCTAGATACCATTCAAGATTCAGAACATCATGGTACATCGACGTATCATCGATGAAGGTGCATCCACATGCATCATGTCCAAAACTGTGTGGAAAAAACTTGGCTCCCCTGAACTAGTACCATCTGCCTTCACCTTGAAAGCCTATGACGGTCGACCATCCTCCCCTAGAGGGCTCTTTAAAAATGTCCCCGTCGAACTTGGGGGAAAAACCATCCTAATTGACATTGAGGTTATCGACACCCCACTCTATTACAATATCTTGTTAGGAAGTAGATACGTGTATTCCATGAAGGTTGTAGCCTCATCTATGTTTCGAGCGATGATTTTCCCACACAACGGGAAAATTGACAATTGACCAAATTACAGATTATGAGCCTAACCACTCCACCAACATCGATAACATCTTACCTCTTTTCCACACTAGCTTAGATTTATATTCACTCATTGACATGGGTCCTGACATTTTCAAGGACCCATACTTGCAAGGGGCATACCATGGTGAACCACCTCTCATAAATCCTTCAACACAAGTGTGTTTTGTATCTTCCAATGGAACTAACTCCGAAGACACCATTTCTCTCATTGAGCCCCCTCCACACCTCAACGTCCCACCAATTGAAGAAATATTACCTTGGGGATTCCATGAGAACCCTACTAAACCACTTATCCCTGACTTCCCCCTTCCCCAGGGAAAAATCCTAGTTTGGGAGAATATTCCCCAAGTCATTACTAAAACTCCCTTCTTCTACCCCCCACTAGGCGTACAAGCATTTCAGGTATCCACAACACTTACCCTTCTCAATATGGTTCTTTCCATCCCTGTATGGTATCTACACCCACCCGCAATGGTTCCTCAACCATCCCTCCCTCCTCAGTCAGAGGAAATCCAGATGCATATTCCAGTACAGGCTCCAACCATGCCACCCTCACCCCCATTTTTTGGCAAAACTGCCACAGCTGGGGGCATATGGAAGAAGAAAGAGACCACAAATCCACTTCCTCCCCGATTTCAACCTCCTTGCGCACTCTGTGAAAGAGAGGGACACCCCACTAACATATGTACTTCTCTTCCTAAGTTACACAATCTAATCCAACTCCCTCAAGCAGCCACATCGCTCGTCGCTTCTCCAAGCACGTCTAGTACTTGAAAATGTCCTCCACTATAGGTTTTAAAGGGAAGCAAACCAAATTTGCTTGTGCCATCTTTTCATAATATGGCCACTACACTCACCATTGTCCAACTCTACCTCAATTTCTCTAGAGGTTAACCACAGTACGCAAAACCTTTCATCAAGATCCCTCTCCACCACCACTTTCTGATACTCAAGTCACTGATATCCATTATGTCTCTTCCTTGGTCCCTGAATGGATGATATTCCCTTGTGCTCTTTGTGACTCAGTTTCTCACTTCAACTATCATTTTCCTTTTATCATGGCATACCAAGGTCATCATTCAAAACCTATTCAACCACATCCAACCACCTCACCAAGATTCCTACCCTCTTTATGTATTTTCAACATCACATACCCTGAACCTGAGTCACTTCCCACCCCTCCATGGTTCATAGGTATACTTTCTGAAGATATTCCCACAAATCCTCCCAATTCTCCATTTAATTTCCCACAGGAAATCTTGCCCCCTAACACAGTCTCTCACCCACAATATCTAGACATTTGGTTTATGTCAAGTGATTCATCACAACATGGTTGCAATATCGTGTCTAAGTATTCACCACTTGAGGAAAATCACATTGTGACAGTCACCCATGTTACCTCCCCGGATCCCCTATATTCTTACATTTTTCACTGCAACAAAGATATCCTAGAGGAACTCACTACCTTTGATTTCCCATGGAATGTGCTCCATCACCGAATTCTTTTTCTCTCACAGGAAGCCTTCGACCCTCCCAGCCAAGCCTCTGTATGCGCAATCGAAACCAAGGATTTTATTCCTTCAGGTAATATGTGTTGGTTCAACAACCCTATCACTGCCCTAGATTCTTATGAGGAAGGAAACATGGCCAATATCTCCCCCACCTTCAAAATTGACATTTCCATCAAATCGGGAATCATAGAATAAATCACCATTGGCATTGCATGCTCCCCTGAGGAACTCGCAACTTACAAAGATCTCTTTCAGGAATACCGTTACACATTATTTTTGTCATCCCTATGATCGTTAATGATGTAAACCTATCTTTCGCCTTCAGAGCGATCAGTGGCCTGAGTTCCTAAAGAGAGAAGGGAGAAGAACTTTTCCTGAGGAAAGAAGTTGCATTTTCCTATGTAAAAACCTTATAAAAAAGGAAGTTCGTAGGTTTCTATATAGGCAGGGTGCGAGAATGACCCATTCTCGTAGGTTTCACTATATCTAGGGTGCGAGGTGTTCGCAGGTTGCTCTATAGCTAGGGTGTGAGAATCCATGCACATGGGAAACATGAGCGTTTTCTCAAATATTCTAGAAGGAGAAACTTCTATGGTGAGGTGGCATCCGAATGGTTTGGATCTTACTCGGTTTCATGATTTAGTGGGATCATCCTAACCTCCTCACCTTATCCTCTTCAACTTATAAAAGGAGAGGAGTTCTCATGGAGAAAGTTAGCTTGGGTTAGCTTTGTTGGTTCATGAGCTTGTTCTTGATTGGCTTGGAATTATCAACATGGTTGGAGTGGCTTTGAGATTTGTTTTGTCAAGATAGATTGTGAGTAGCCATCATATCTATGGTTTCAGAATCCTTGGAGCAATAAGTGTGTGGGGAATGAAGGACAGTTGGAAGGGACCTTATGACATCAAGGCCATGGTTGTAATCTCTCTTTCACATTTAATATGATACAGTAATATGATTCTTTCCTATAAAGCTTTTTGTGTTTTATTGTATGATTCATTGATCACATGCATAGGTTTTTATTGAGTTTATGCTATTGCTATCACTTTGGTTGGTTTGTGTTGTCTTGGTATTGACCTCATGAGAGCACCAGAGCGAAGCAGGAGCAACAAAGACCCTAGGAAGCGATACTAAGGTACGTTACTTGTTACTTCCTACTAGTAAATTCAATATCTAAAACTTAAGGAAAGCGTCATGTTCTGGTA
Source organism: Picea engelmannii (assembly GCA_009831015.1). Lineage (NCBI taxonomy): Eukaryota > Viridiplantae > Streptophyta > Pinopsida > Pinales > Pinaceae > Picea > Picea engelmannii. Next base: position 270,714 of record ML794113.1, on the reverse strand, counting down.
TGTTTTGTTCTAGATCCAGGTGGATCTAGGGAGATCGGTTTGTGTCCACACTTATGGATTTATCCAATAAAAAAATTGGCGACTCCACTGGGGATCCATGGCTAGTGTCATTCCGGCGCATTGTCTTCTTGGGATCCATGATCCAGAAGAGACACTTTCGAGGATGGTTTTTGCATCTTTGAGGCAACCTCGTTAAAAAATGAAACAAAGGTCTTTGAGCATAGTTTTCTAATTTCAAGCTCATTAAAAAATGAAACCACCTGAGGATAGTTTTTCATCTCTGTGGAAACCTCGTTAAAAAATGAAATAGAGGTTATGAGCATAGTTCATGTTTCTATGTCAAGCTCATTAAAAAATGAAATAGTTTTCCCCCTCTCTATTTGAGTCAAGTCCTTCGTCTAGTATTTGAAGCTTCATTTCATTCTCCTTTGCAGATGGATGAAATGAAGCTTGGGGGGCATTTTCCTCAGCCTATGGACTTCATGTTGAAGTTGAGTCGCTCGTTTCTTAAGCTGGGGGCTAAGTACCAACCATCCATGTGGATAATGTGTTGGGAAGTCCAAGCATAGTTTTCTATGGTTCAAGCTTGTGTAAAAATGAAACCACCTATTTCAAGCATAGTTTCCTCTAGTTCAAGCTTGTGTAAAAATGAAACCAGGTCCAAGAATAGTTTTGTTTAGTTTTTAATCTTGTGTAAAAATTAAAATCTATCCCAAGCATAGTTTTGTTTTGTTTTTAAAGCTTGCGTAAAAATGAAAACAATCCTGAGCTTAGTCTTTGTTCTTTCTCATGCTCATAAATACATGAGAATAAGTTACCGAGCTTAGTATTTGTTCTTTCTCATGCTCGTAAATCAATGAGAATGTAACCAAGTATACTTTTATCACTTTTTCGGGCTCAACAAGGTTATACGAAAAAGGAACCCCCCTGGAGTCCTTCTTAAGCTCTTTTCAGACTCTCTAAACATGAAAAGATCGCCGAGCAATCTTGCTATTTTCACGCTCGATAAAGTATTTGAAGTAAGCGTCTGGTGAGTGATAATTTATCTATTTTTCGGTCTCATCAGACTATTTTACGAAAAAGGAACTGAGAGATTTCTCTTTCAAGTGTTTTTCCAAACTCTATAATCTTGAAAAACCTTCGAGTTTTCTATCTCTGGACTCGTTAAACAAACATTGACAGACCCGTGATGGGACCGAACCACTCCTTCTTAGGGTTCGTTAAACATACTCTGAGGGACTCGTCCG
>ML794113.1:252805-264202 GCA_009831015.1 Picea engelmannii | reverse complement strand
CAACTTTAGCTTCTCATTATATCAATATTTTGTTTCATGTTGTGTATATCAATTTGTATCTGGTTAATGACTACTTTAGCTATCTTAATAATTTGCAAATGATATAATTTAATCACTGTAATCCATATCTGATTTCTTCTAAGAATTTGAAAAACGTAGCAATTGCTTAATTCAGTTTGTGAATGGCAGATTTCTCTTCTTCATGAGTTGAATTATTAAATATAAGTTTTTTCATAACATGTTTCCCTTATTGCGGAGATTTATAAATCATAAAATTGTTATGATTTTTTATGTCTTGTTTGTCCTGTAAACAACTCAAAGAGCAACACAGCTTATCGTTTACGAGAAGCTTATGGACTAACCGGTGCGAGTTTCCTTCCTCCGACCAGCTTTGAAGTCACCATACACAGGACAAATTAGGAGCGTTTCTAGGTCATTTTGTCATTTGTTTAGTATATTTATTAATAGTTTAATTTAGATATTAGTTTAGTTAGATTTATAGGTAGAATTAGTATATTAGATTGTTTAATTTCAGTAAGTTTTATTTCTTATTCATAAAATATAAAAATAAAAAAAAAAGATCTCTGGTTGTCTTAGGGCAGAAAGCAAATGAGTTTTACAGGTTTTATTCAAATCTACAACTTGTAGATATTGTATATTTGTGAATAAGTTGTAATCCAATTAGTAATTAGATATTTAATTGCTAGAGTTAGTGAAATAGTAATTAGTAGATTGTATATAATAGTTAGAGTAGTTTATATTTAGTTTTAGTTTAATTTATTTAATAGTTAGTTTTATATTAGATTAGTTAGTAGTAGTTCATTTTAGTTATTGTTAGTTAGTTTTTAGTTAATTTGTTTTATTTAGTTTTAGTTAGATTAGTTAGTTTAGATTAGTTTTTTATTTGGTTTTCTTAGGACCTTAGAACGGTCAACGGAGCCGTTAAACCCGTCAAGGTGGTTCATTCCAAACGACTTGGGTTATTTAGACAACCACGGACCGGTTCCACTCTCTCAATTGTCGGACGGACAATTTCGCCCGTCAACAAATGGCGTTAGAAGGAGGGCCTGAATTTAATTAATGGCACGAGGTGGTCGCAAGACTCCTCCCCCCCCTAATCGCTCACCTATAGTGACTAGAAGCCATTCACAAGATAATATTCCCCCTCAAACAACAACTACTTCGACCGAAGATCCGCAGATCATAGTTGAGCCAACAACCCCTAATCCTACAGGTGGTGACACACAAGAGATTATCTGTCAATCTCTTATTAAAACACATAGTGCCTTAGCTCGTCTTAGGCAACCAAACCGTCCATGGGGACAACCTTTAGACTTCTCTGATATCAGAGAACAATTAGGTGACATTAACCTCACTGTGAATCCTACAGATCCAAACAAAAATCCTGCTGCAGGAGGATCTGGGATACCTCCTTCACCACCTCCCTGATCTCCTTCCTCTTCTGGAGGAGATTCCTCTTCAGACGAAGGCAATTCAACTTCTCAGCCTTCCACACCCACTACCCCAATGGAAAATCAGAACAACCCTGCTAGACCCTAGTTGGACCAGGATGCTGTAGCTGTACCTGGAGCCCAACACCCTTTACCTAAGCACCCGGAGAAATGGCTTCCCAAGTTTGATCCCGATTCAAAACAGATAGCTGAAGATCATATCAAAAAATTTATGTTAGCCATCAGACTCCGTAATGTTGAACATGAAGACGTTGTCTGTAGGTTGTTCCCTTATACTTTTGAGGGTAATTCATCCACTTGGTACTTTGCCCAACAACCCCATACCATAGTGTCTTGGGAAAATTTTGAGTCATGATTTTTGGAAAAATTCGAAGATGGTAAACCTCCGGAAGTCTTAGTCATGGATCTTTCGAGCTTGAAAATGAACCCAAAAGAAAAAGTTAAAGATTTTAATCAAAGGTTCTTAACGCTTAAAAATCGAATCCCTGCAGATTCTATGCCTGCTGAGAGTCTTGTAATAGCTTACTACACTAAATCTCTACATCAAAGCATAGCTATTTGGGTCAAACATTCTAAAAAGGCCACATTGTTAGAAGCCTTCGAAGAGGCTACTCAGATCGAAAAATATATACTTAGTCTTAAGTAATCTTCTAGCAACGAAACTGAGACTTCTTCCAAAAAGAAGATTGAAATTCTCCCTAGACCTACACAAAGCAAAACACAACTTGAAAACTCTGATTTGGAAAATTAAACTAAAGTTGTACAAAAATTGTCTAATCAAGTTATAGATTTAAAAAGGTCAACTGAAGAAGCTTCCTCAAGTAAAGGACCCTACAAACCCCCTTTCCGAAAGCCTTTTTCCAACCAACCGACCTAATCCAAACCCCGAAGGATTGAACCTAGAAAGTTTGCAATGCGCTCTTCAGACAATTCTAGAAGCCCAAGATAACGTGATGCCTCCTGAAATCCCTCAGGAGGAAGTCGAGCCGGAAACAGTTCAAGAAGAAGAGTCTTCTCCAAACATCTTTGGACACTTCTCGGATAGCATCTTTCAAGCTAACTTCGAGACTGTTCACCCTTACAACACTAGGAGTAAGACATCGAACAAACCTCTTGCCGAAAACAATACAACTGCACCTCCAAAGCCATCTAAATCAGCAGAAACTAAATAGAGTAATGTCGGCCCTAAATTAGATTATGATGTTGTTGAAGATCTTAAAAAATTAAGGGCTAATATTTCTATTTATGAATTGTTGAAATTTTCATTTTTGTTACAGAAGATGTTGCAAAATATTTCAGAAAATGGCAAGAATGGTAACTCAAATGGTAACAAGGTTGTGCAAAGCAAAGTTCCGCAGAAGACTTCCACTAAAAACAATCCTGATCCTCAAGATAAAGGAAGCCTTCCTATAACTCCTGTAAATAATGTAAATAATGTAGATAAAGTAGCATTAGAAACTGCGAGTAAGAAACCACAAGCTACTACTCTAAGTACTCGTAAGAATGTACCTCCTTTTCTTTTAACTTTCTAAATCTTCAATAGAAATGTGCATAATTGTATGGTTGACTCAGGAGCATCATCAAATGTGATGCCTTGGTATGTCTGCCAAAAGATTAATGCTGAAGTAGAACCATCTTCTTTAAAAATGATACAACTTGATTGAACAGATGTAAAAGCTATAGGCGAACTAAAAAATGTGTTGATTAGATTATCGTCTAACCCAAAGGTTCATCAGGTTATTGATATAATTGTGGTGGATATTCCAGAAGTGTATGGTCTATTTTTGAGCAGGGACTGGTCGGAGCAGCTACATGGCTACTTCGCAATGGACTGGTCTCACTTATGGCTTCCAGAGAACGGTAAGCCCAACAAGATCAGGGTGAATCCTGAGCGTTACCTTAAGTTCATAGTCACAGATTTGAACGACCCTAATGAACCGTACACACCTCCTGTTGATTCACCTGAAGTCCAAGGGATGGACACCTTCTTCGAAAATTTCATGGCTGAAGTTTCACCTATCAACAATCCACAACAACAGTCTGAGATCATAGCATACGTGCAACCAACAACTTCTATGCAACAGTCCCATGAGCCCGATGGAAATCAAATTTGGTCTCTATATTTCGACGGTTCCAAGTCTAAAGAAGGAGCTGGTGTAGGCTGCATCATTATTGGTCCAGCAGGTAATAAGACATTAATGGCTTGTAGACTAGAATTTGAATGTACTAACAATATCGCAGAATATGAGGCTTTACTGCAAGGTCTCAGAAAAGCCCTGGACATGGACATTCAAAATCTGGTTGTATTCGATGACTCTGAAATAGTGGTTAGGCAGGTAAGAGACTCCATACACTGTCTTTCCCCACATCTCAAGAGTTACCAGTCTGAGGTATGGAGTTTAATGAACAAATTTTCTGCTTTTAATATAAATTCCATTCCTAGATTAAATAATGTTGAAGCAGATATACTAGCTAATGTAGCCTCTAAACTTCTTCCTGCAGAAGGCTTATCCCCAAACGCATTCTCCGTGGAGCTATTGTTTCGACCATCCGTTCCTGACAATATCACAAACTGGAGAGTATTTGACGATGATCAGCAGATCATTAACTTTCTGCACATGGAAGAAACCTTTCAAGGCACAGTGATAGATGAACGCACGCACGACGATAATTTGCATGACTTTACGGTAATACCTAATCCGAAATCTCCTGAAGCTCTATCGGACATGGTAAATTTCATACCCAAATATGTTGTTAGATTAGAAAAGTTTTATGATTTTGAAGATAAATTTAAAAAGACGGTCAACTTCAAAACTAATAGTTCCTTATTGTCTTATGAAAAAGTCAATTTAGGGACTAGTGAAAATCCTCAATGTATCAATCTAGGCTTTGGATGTTCTAAGCAAGAAAAATCTGCTTTTGTTAAATTATTTAAAGAATTTAAGGATGTCTTTGCATGGAATTACGATGATCTTAAAACGTTTGATCCTAATATTATACAGCATGTCATCCCGATCAAGCCCCAAACCTTACCCTTCCAACAGAAATTGAGGAAAATGCATCCTAAACTAGAACCGACCGTTCAAAAAGAATTGAATAAAATCCTAAGTGATAAAATAATTTTTCCTGTTAGACACACTCAATGGGTATCCAACCTTGTCCCAGTTCAGAAGAAAAACGGGGAAATTCGACTTTGTGTCGATTTCCAAAACCTCAACCAAGCGTCTAACAAAGACAATTATCCTGTCCCACCTATGGAACAGATCCTTCAACAAGTATCTGGTTCCGAGAGGCTATCCTTACTGGATGGTTTCTCTGGATACAACCAAGTCTTGATGTCTCCACCAGACCAACTAAAAACTACCTTCCGTACCCCGTGGGGCACTTATGCTTATCGCAAAATTCCCTTTGGATTGATTAATGTTGGTGCTACCTTTCAGAGAGAAATGGACATTGCTTTTCGAGGCTTAATCAATCACTCCATAGTAGTTTACTTAGATGATGTGACCGTTTATTCTAAGAACAAAGACGATCATCTAACTCACTTACGAGCCGTTCTACTACGATGTCGTAAATACGACATCTCCTTGAACCCCAAGAAGTCCATCTTTGCAGTAGAACAGGGTAAATTACTAGGATTCATTGTGTCTAGTGATGGGATTATTATTGACCCCGAGAGAACTCAAGTCATCACTAAACTTCCCCCACCTACATCCAAAAAATCCATGCAGTCTTTCCTAGGCCAGATTAATTTCGTGAGAAGATTTGTCCCCAGTTTCTCTGAAATGGTCAGGCCTCTCCAGAACCTGATTAAGAAAGACACCCAATATCACTGGGGACCCACAGAAAACCAAGCCTTTAATGCCATAAAGAAGGCCATAATAGACGCTCCGTCTCTCATGAGCCTTGATTTCTCTCAATATTTTGCACTCTATACTTTTGCCTCTGATCGTTCCTATGCCGCAGTCCTAACTCAGAAGAATTTCAAGAACAACGAAGTACCCATCACCTTTATGAGCTCTGCTTTCAAAGGTGCTGAACTTAACTTCCCAGCGGTCGATCGATAAGCCTACACTATTTTCAAAGCAGTTAAGCACTTCCCGTCCTATCTTTTGAAGTCAAGGACGAAGGTCATTGTCCCCTACCATGTCGTAAGGAACTTGTTAGTGCAAAAGGAGTTAGGAGAGAAGAGATCCAACTGGGTCACCTCCTTGCAGGAGTATGACTTAGAGATCACCCCAACATAGATCATGAGAGGCCAAGGATTGTGTAAGTTGGTTGTTGATTTAGAAATAGGACAGCGAGAAGATAGTGATACGTCAAACCTAGAACAACGCGATCAAAGTTTGATTTGTTGCACACAAAACCTCATAAGTCCTTGGTACGACGATATTAGATACTGTCTTGAACATGGATCAACATCCTGTCACCTTGACCCCGCCAAGAGAAGAAAGTTGAGACTAAATTCCACCTCCTTTCATCTATTTAACGGTATACTGTTTCGTCAGAATTTTGATGGCGTACGGATGCGTTGTTTTGAAAAAGAAGAAGCAGAAAAAGTCTTGCTTGAGTTGCATGCAGGAGAAGCTGGTGGTCACTTCGGTGGCGATACCACTGCTCATAAGGTTTTAAGAGCCGGTTACTACTGGCCCACGCTTTTTAGGGACGCCCATGCCTTGTGTCGTAAATGCATCATCTGTCAGAAAGCATCAGGGCGGTTGCAAAAACCAGCCTTCCCCTTGCAACCCATTTCAGTCGATTCTCCTTTCCAGCAATGGGGCCTTGATATCATAGGTCCTATTAACCCTCCCTCTTCACAACAACACAAGTATATTGTGACAGCCACAGATTAATTTGCTCGATGGTCCGAAGCTACTGCGCTAAGAACTATTAACACAAGTCAGGTGATTGCTTTTCTAAACTCGAATATCATCACTCGTTTCAGTATCCCTGATTGCCTAGTCTTTGATAACGCTTCATACTTTTCTTCTCTTGAGATGAGTGAGTTCGCTTTAGAGAAAGGAATAAAGCTGAAGTATTCTGCTAGTTACTACCCCCAGGGCAACGGCTTAGCAGAATCAACAAACAAGAACTTGATCAAAATTATCAAGAGAACCGTGGCTGAAAATCACAAGAACTAGCACAATGCACTGCTAAATGCACTATGGGCTGACAGGGTAACACCCAAAGCCGCTATAGGTAACTCCCCCTTTTTTCTCGTTTATGGCAGAGAAGCCATTCTGCCACCTCACATTCTTCTTCCTTCGCTTCAACTATCACAAAAAGTCCAAGAAGAAGACTGTCCTCCTTTAGAAAGCCGCATTAATGCTTTGATGAAGTTAGAAGAAGTAAGAACCCAAGCTAAGCGTAAGTTAGACCAACATTAACAACTGATTAAAAGCTGGTTCGATTCTAATTCTGCTTCTGATAGAAATCTTGAAGTAGGCGATCTCGTCTTAAAGTGGGACAAACCACACGAAGGAAAGGGTGAGCACACCAAGTTTCAAAACTTATGGCTTGGGCCATTTTTAATTGCTAAAAAGTTGGGTCCTAGTTCCTTTCGATTACAGAATCTTGAAGGGCATCTTGACACCTATCCGGTGAATGGCCAAGCCCTGAAAAGATACTTTGCTTGATAACTACCCTTGTATATTATGTAATTATTTCTTTTGTTTGCATTTTTTCGTTTCCTTTCTATTTTGATTTTGATTTGAATTAATCAGTTTTTCATGTTTTTTGAAAGATATGCATACTTGTGCACTGAGCCATTCAGACAGAGACCATAGAAAAATTTCTTCGCTAAAATAACTTCTGAAAGATTGTACGAACATCAGTGATATATTTCTGAAACTGATATTTATGTTGGAAAATCTTGTTGTTTGAAAGAAGTTTACTGATTTCAATCTCTGAGTAAAGTTTGTCATGATCATCTATTATCTTTTTACACTGTCCCTTTTCCATAAAGGAATGACTCAAAAGATGTCTCCCTATCATAGGAAGTTGTTTTTATAAATAAAACATTTCTGGAGCCGAATAAAGGACAGTGTTAAAAAAATTCTGGTGAGGTCTGAAAAATATGTTAAAATATCAGAATTTTTAGCGTCACCCCGCTCATCTATATATCTACAAAAGAAAACAAAATAAAAATATTAATAAGAGCTGTGGGAAGTGCTTGTAAACCCGCTGGGATACTGAACAGGTCCGCTGGCAGCGGGTAAATGCATGCATGACGCCAAGACAACTTCGTCGGGGTACTGAACAGGCCTGCTACCAGGGAAGCATTGTCGGGTACATGAAAAGCTGTGTAAAAAAATTATGAGAAACCTCTTTAATGTCCTTTATTCTGATCTAGAACTTCTTGACATGATACAGATGTCAGAGTGGGTTAAATGGAAACCCTATCGAGGCTATGGACGCCTGCTGGTAGCAGTGGCCATGCCAACAATATCGAATATTTTATCATTAATATAGTGACTTGCTGATCTTAAGACTCTTATTAGTTTTCATCTTTTAAAAACATCGCTGGAAAAGATGGTAAATGATGATGTTTGTACGATTTTCTGGTTGTTGTTTTTGAGTTGAAATTTTCTTTGCTGTCCTAATCTGAATTTATTTCTTTTGACAGAGATAACTGCTTCTACCAGTGTGTCGCCATTGTTGGCAGCCAATTCAATTTTTTCCATTGCCCTATAAGCTGCCTACACCTATGTCTTCTGAACTTCAAATCGTCGTCGCATTTTTCAAATAGACGATGTTTTCATTTCTTGCAACACTTATAAATTGGTCTCCATTTAGTTTTCACGACTGTAAGCGTGAAAATGCCACCATCGTTATTTGAACTGTCATGATATTTTCATTGATATTTTGAATGGCACTTACCTTTGGTTTATTATTAAGTGGCTAAAAGGATTTTCGAACTATGCCTATTTGCCTATTCTTACTTTGATTGCGCAACTTGATTTTATTAAACTTATGAGGCATTGAGCATATGGGTTTATACTTGATTCTATGAATTGCATAGGGGTCATGGTTTATTTTGTTTTTATATGATGTGATCCTTATTTTTATAGCTCTTGGCTTGTCAATTCTATAATTATTGATTGTCACAATGTCTTATAAACTTTTGATTACACATTTGTGCAATAAGCGCGTGGTTAACATTTGGGTTTGATTTCACATTGAATATTCATGGTTTGAAATATTATAGTGGCGCATTGGTATATCATCCACCGTTTAATTCTTTGGTTGAATGAATGATATGGTTTTGAGCTATGTTATGATTGACTGAACAGAGGATTAATTGGCGTTTGTACTTTTCCATTACTATTATGCATGGCGGTGAATAATTCCACCACCCTCGCATGCGCACATTAATGCTTCCCCTTTGATCGTTCGTAGCTGTTAGCCCAAATGAATCTACTCCTGTGTGTTGGTGAATGTGACCCAAACCCTTACCATGTGCTCACACCATGGCTCCAGTCGTGAGGGTTGAACCGAATGGCAGCCAGGCTCTATTGATGTTCGATAGTTCCCGCAGTGACCTTGAGGATAGTGGGTGGTTTCCGTTCATACAAAAGTTTGATGGTTTTAACCTCTGCGTTGCTAGGCAATTCACCATGACCTTTGATGGCTGTCGAGCCAAGGTCGGTGATGTTCAATTGGAAATTGACGAGCAGTTTATCAGTCTTGTTATGGGTTTGCCTGCCACTGGACAACAATGGTCCAAGAATTGCAAAGTGGAAGAGGTCCCTTGGACACTGCTCTTCCAGTCGCGTAAGGTTAGCTCTTGTGATAAAGGGTTGCCCGTGACCATGCTGAAATAGCATTGGCATGATTTATTGATGATTATCAAATAGTTTATCACCTGCGAAGGTCGGTACGGTTTTGTTTTCTTACACCACCTTCGTTTGCTTATGGTTTTTATGGGTTATCAGCTCAATATACCCTATTAATTGCATAGAATCCTGTTTAAAATGTCAAAAAAGTACAAAAGGAACCAGGCTGATAGCAGCCTCTTTCACTATGGGCTGGTTAAAATGATTGTTGTCTGTCATTTGGGGTTACACAGACACTGTTGGAACGATTTCCTTGCTCGCAATGATTTTCTAGATTCGAATCCTCCACAGGTTGTCAAACCTGAGGTGAGCGAAGAAAAGATTGTACCCCCGGTACCCTACAACATTCTGTTACCTAAACCCTTACCCGACTCACCTATCAACCTACACCACTCTATGACCAAGGATGTCGAGACTGTTAAGCCTGTGGGCAAGAAGCTTAAATCCAAACCCACTGCAAACGCCAAAGCCAAAAATAATGCCCGTTTAATTTCTCGAATGGTGAGGAACAAGCCAAAACCTCCTATCAACCCTAACCCTATCGTGTTAAGTGAAGACTCCGACTCGGAAGTGGAGCGTTTCTTGGCTAGTGAATACCCCTATTCGGAAGGTTTGTGTGCCGAACCCTCGTTTGACTTTGTGTCGAACCTACCCCCTTGCCTACAAAATGACCCTAACTACCCAGGCATTAAGTTGCCTTGTGAAGCCCCCGATCATTCATCCAAACCCTCTCCTGCTTTGTCAAAACCTACAGTGCCACCCTGTGATCAATGTGGCTCGTGGTTAGAGAGGTATTATCTTGATGTGTTGATTCTACAGTCAAGAATTCACTCTTTGGAGGACCAGGTTGCACGGCTTACCAGTCGAAAGGCTAAGTTGCAAGCCACTGATAAGAAACAGAGGACGACAGGTTCCATCTTGTTTAAAAATGTGGCATCAGCTACAGCGGTCGTGAATTCTAAGTTGGCATAATTTGAGCAGCATCACTGGTATGTTTTATCACTTGTTTATATAATGAATTTGAATTTGGTTTTGGATTGGTTCTGTTTAGAGCGTGGATTTGTTCTGTCACACTGTATGTATTCTATACATAGCTTTTCTTTGACTAAATGGAATTTAGTTTTCCCAGTTTAGCTTCGATTGGATTTTCTTCGATTCGATTGATCGTGGTATGGATTTGATTGGTTTGATTTAGCTTAAATTGGATACTCTGCTGTCAATTGAAGTCGTTTGTATCTATTCTAAACACAAGCTATTTCTCGTATTTCAATTTTGAACACAATCAAGTTTCGATTCGAATTGGTTATAATGTATCCGATATGATTGGTAATAATGGTTAGCTGCTACGGTTTTATGTCCCATATGACTTTCGACCAACAGGAATATAATTTGGATAATGTTCAATATGTTTCTGTTAATATGAACCCAAATCGTGAATAGATACGATTCATAACAGTTATACCCAGCCGATTGATTCGCATTGGTTTACTCCACCATGTTATCAGTTCGATTCATATTGCAATAAATATGCTGTTTGAATTTGATTCCAAAAACGAAATTGACTGTATCCAGGCTCACGATTTGTTTCTATAATTAAACTCAGTCGTGATTTGATTATTTGCCCAGCTGATAATTATAAACTCTGTTGATTCTATTAATATTGGGATCATGATTTATCGATCTTGTCTGTTGACTGTGCAAGGATCAATCACGAAATTCGTTGGGTTGATGCTGTTAAGTATGATTTCATTTGAACATAATCGAAACAATCTTTCTATCTTTACATTTGATTGAATGATATGAATCTGTTGTTATATTATTATAGCTATGACAAGTGGAAATTGGTTGTGTTGGATTAGATCCTATCACATAGGATATCACCCATTATTGATTTCATTTGGATATGAAACAGTCTTGTTACTGTTTGACCTGTTTTTATGGTAAAATAAAAACAGAGTATTCTTACCCCTGTTTTCGATTGAATCACTTTTGATTTTGTTTAATTTGAATGATAAAATCATTTGAATCATTAGTGATTCGTTTTTAATGTTTATTGAAAGAAAATTGGATTGGATTATTTTAAAGAGATT
>ML794113.1:225100-252456 GCA_009831015.1 Picea engelmannii | reverse complement strand
ATGGAATTTTAATACAAACTGAGGCAGAATTTGGTGTTTTGTTACAGCTTTAGCTTCTCATTATATCAATATTTTGTTTCATGTTGTGTATATCAATTTGTATCTGGTTAATGACTACTTTAGCTATCTTAATCATTTGCAAACGATATAATTTAATCACTGTAATCCATATCTGATTTCTTCTAAGCATTTAAAAAACATAGCAATTGCTTAATTCAGTTTGTGAATGGCATATTTCTCTTCTTCATGAGTTGAATTATTAAATACAAGTTTTTGCATAACAGGTTTCCCTTATTGCAGAAATTTATAAATCATAAAATTGTTATGATTTTTTATGTCTTGTTTGTCCTGTAAACAACTCAAAGAGCAGCGCAACTTATCGTTTACGAGAAGCTTATGGACTAACCAGTGCAATTTTTCTTCCTCCGACTAGCTTCGAAGTCACCATACACAGGACAAATTAGGAGCGTTTCCAGGGAAGTTTGTCATTTGTTTTGTATATTTATTAATAGTTTAATTTAGATATTAGTTTAGTTAGATTTATAGGTAGAATTAGTATATTAGATTGTTTAATTTCAGTAAGTTTTATTTCTTATTCATAAAATATAAAAATAAACAAAAAGATCTCTGGTTGTCTTAGGGTAGAAAGCAAATGAGTTTTACAGGTTTTATTCAAATCTGCAACTTGTAGATATTGTATATTTGTGAATAAGTTGTAATCCAATTAGTAATTAGATATTTAATTGCTAGAGTTAATGAAATAGTAATTAGTAGATTGTATATAATAGTTAGAGTAGTTTATATTTAGTTTTAGTTTAATTTATTTAATAGTTAGTTTTATATTAGATTAGTTAGTATTAGTTCATTTTAGTTATTGTTAGTTAGTTTTTAGTTAATTTGTTTTATTTAGTTTTAGTTAGATTAGTTAGTTTAGATTAGTTTTTTCTTTGGTTTTCTTAGGACCTTAGAACGGCCAACGGAGCCGTTAAACCCGTCAGGGTGGTTCATTCCAAACGGCTTGGGTTATTTAGACAACCCCGGACCGGTTCCACTCTCTCAATTGACGGATGGACAATTTCTCCCGTCAACAGGTTTCTCTATAGCTAGGGTGCGAGAATGCCTGCACGTGGGAAAAATGAGCATTTTCTCGAATCTTCTAGAAGGAGAAATTTCTATGGTGAGGTGGCATCCGAATGGTTTGGATCTTACTCGGTTTCATGATTTAGTGGGATCATCCTAACCTCCTCACCTTATCCTCTTCAACTTATAAAAGGAGAGGAGTTCTCATGGAGAAGTTTAGCTTGGGTTAGCTTTGTTGGTTCATGAGCTTGTTCTTGATTGGCTTGGAATTATCAGCCTGGTTGGAGTGGCTTTGAGATTTGTTTTGTCAAGATAGATTGTGAGTAGCCATCATATCTATGGTTTCAGAATCCTTGGAGCAAGAAGTGTGTGGGGAATGAAGGACAGTTGGAAGGGACCTTACGACATCAAGGCCATGGTTCTAATATCTCTTTCACATTTAATATGATACAGTAATATGATTCTTTCCTATAAAGCTTGTTGTGTTTTATTGTATGATTCCTTGATCACATACATAGGTTTTTATTGAGTTTATGTTATTGCTATCACTTTGGTTGGTTTGTGTTGTCTTGGTCTTGACCTCACGAGAGCACCAGAGCGAAGCAGGAGCAACAAAGACCCTAGGAAGCGATACTAAGGTACGTTACTTGTTCCTTCCTACTAGTAAATTCAATATCTAAAACTTAAGGAAAGCTTCATGTTCTGGTATGTTTTGTTCTAGATCCAGGTGGATCTAGGGAGATCGGTTTGTGTCCGCACTTACGGATTTATCCAATAACAAATACTGAGATATTGTTTCCTGTTCATACATGGAGATTCCCAGCCTCGATCCTTCTATAGTCGAACATTGCATCGACACATGTCCATATGTCTCCCCAATCCGTCAAAAGTAGTGCCCACTTCACCCATCCAAAGCTGCGACTATCAAAGACAAAATTGACAAGTTACGCGTAGTTGGGCTCATTTACCCCATTATGTATACCTCATGGGTTTCCAACCCCGTCCTCATTAATAAAAAAATATGACACTATTTGCGTCTACATTGAATTTCAGGATCTCAACCATGCTTGTCCCAAAGACAACTTTCCAACCCCTTTCATCAACCAAATTATCGATGATTGTGACGAACATGAGGCATTTTCCTTCATGGATGGGTTCTCTGGCTACAATCAAATCCAAATCCATCCTGCAAATCAGTATAAAACCACTTTTACTAACCCATGGGGTACTTTTTCTTATCATGTCATGAATTTTGGACTAAAAAACACAAGTGTTATGTTTCAATGGGCCATGACTTATGTTTTCCATGATCTCGCTTGTATCATCCTCGCTTACTTGGACAACCTCACTACTCGATCCAAAAAATGAACTCAACATTTAGATGACCTACGTATTGTTTTTAAACGATATCACCAATACAATATCCACTTGAACCCCCTCGAGTGTGTATTTTGCGTCATCGTAGGACACCTTCTTGGGTTCATTGTCTCCCAACACGACATCACAGTAGACCCCTCAAGGTCCAAGCTATCAAAAAAATTCCACCACCTAGGAATTTGCGGCAATTGCAGAGCTTACAGGGCAAAGCTAACCTTTTACGTCACTTTGTCCAAGATTATGCCACCCGCGCACACGCTTTCCTCTGCTTACTGCATCATGATATCCCATTTCGATGGGATGAACATGCTCAAACCACTTTTGATGATTTAAAAGAGGCCCTATCCAATTCCCCTTTGATTAGTCCTCCAAAATATGATCGCAACTACGTCCTCTACTTGTCTTCCTCAGTCGTCTCAGTAGCAGGAGTCCTCGTCCAACTAGGAGATGATGGGAGAGAACATGTCATTTACTACATCGGTAAAAATATTTTAGGACCACCCCTGAAATAAAATCAAGATGAGAAACTAGCCCTCATAGTTGTCCTCGCAGTTCAGAAACTGCGTCACTATATCCTGCTTCGCACTACCAAAGTCATAGTCGATTCAAACCCCATGAAGTACTTTCTTAGTCGACAACATATTAATGGAAAATTTTCCCGATGGATCGTTATCCTTTAGGAATACAACCTAGATTTCTCAAGTCCCAAAATCAAGAAAGCACTCGTTCTCGCTGAACTCATTATGACGTTTCCCTCAAACACTAAAGCTTCACCCATCAATATGGATTTTCCCGATGAACACCTCTTCTTCATCCCCTCCGATGACCCCTAGTACAATGAATTTGTCATCTACCTTCGAACCCAGAAGTTTGGGTTTCATCTCTCTCAAGATGATTGTTAGCACATTCACCATCACGACCCTCAGTACCTCCTCATCGGTGACGTCTTGTACTGATGTGGGGTCGAAACCATTCTTCACCAATGTCTGACCATCGACGAAGCCGACAGAGTCTTCAAAGATTTCCACAATGACACTTGTGGTGGCCACCTCTCAGGTATGTCCACCACCCAAAAAATTATTCGAGCAGGATACTTCTGGCCCACACTATTTCATGACTGCATCCACGCTGTCAAGCGATGCGATAAATGGAAGCTCTATGCAAAAAAAGGACGAGCGCCACCTGCTCTTCTACATCCAGTCATCACTGTCGATCCCTTATCCAAATGGGGCATAGACTTCATGACTTGCAATACTACATCCAGTACTAGACACAAGTAAATCATCGTGGCAGTATTTACTTTAAAAAATGGGCCGAAGCCATTCCTACCTTCAACAATACCGCTGACACAACAACACATTGTTTCTTCAGCCACATTATTACCCATTTCAAAATTCTACTACAGTTAGTATTTGATCATGGTAAGCACTTTGAGAACGATATATTCACTGAACTCTCCTCAAATCTAGGCTTCTCCCATGATTTTTTCTCCCCATACTACCCTTAGTCCAATGGATAGGTCGAAGCTATCAACAAAGTCCTCAAAACCATGCTACAACGTACCATCAAAAAACATAATCCCAACTAACATCATATGTTTTTTTCAACATTATGGGTTTATTGCATGGCAGTCAAAAATGCCACTGGTTTTACACCATTTCATCTTTTCCATAGGATCAAAGCCACCCTCCCCATCGAGTGTGAAATTCCCACGTTATGCACTGCCATCGAGCTATAATTACATGACACTTCTCCAATGCAACAACGCTTGTTGACCTTAGATTCGTTGGATGAAGATCATCGGTCTTCATTACAAAACAATGGGGTAGCTAAAAGATGGTCCAAAGCCACCTTTGACCACCATGTCAACCTTCGTTCATTTAACGAAGGCGATCTCATCCTAGACTACGATATCGCCCACAACACTCTTGGTCATGGGAAATTTGAATCATTATGGCATGGACCCTACATTGTCCAAAACCACCTCACTAAAGGCACATACCACCTGGCCTCTCCAGAAGGATATCCTCTCAAAGAACCCTTCAACAGGTTGTACTTAAAGAATTTTTTTTCTTGAGCGTAGCCATTCTACACTAGGCTTTTTCTTTGTACACATTTGTAGAGTTTTTAGTCTTCTTTTTTTGCCCCCACTCCTCATGTTTGATCTACCATCTGTGTTATTGATAGATTCATCCTCCAATGGCCTACCACATCGGTTATGCTGATGGTGCTAGCCGCTGGACACAAAATCTCACTTCGGCTGCTTGGGCCCTCTATACCCTCTCACATGAACTACTCCACTCCAGTGACATATGTTTGCTCTCAGCCACCAACAACCAAGTAGAATATGTCATTTTCATTGGTCTCCTCACTGAGGCAAATCACTGACACATTCATCACCTTAGCGTTTTATTAGATTCCCAACTTGTCGTCCTGCAACTCAACAATGTATACCATGTCCGTGATCCTTGCCTCTTTCACAAATACCTTCAAGTTAGACTCTTATATCAAAACTTTGATTCAATTACATTTACACATATTTCACAACAACTTAATAAAATAGAAGATAATATGGATAACCTAGTGTTAGATTGACATTTATCACATCAACACATCATCCCATATACATAAACATCATACATCAGTCACAACATATAGATTAGAGATCATAAACCATAAAAAACATAAACACATGTAGACATAACAAAGAGACAAAAGATATGTATATATATATATATATATATATATATATATATATCTTCTCTGAAGTATCATAAATTTTTACAAAGTACAAAATATACATCACCCATAGGCTAGTGAGTCTTCTCACCCCTATAGGTACAAAATGGGTAGCCCCTACCCTATACAAGATAGGTATCAACTACCCTGTACAAAATGGGCTCGCAAGCCTATATAAATACAAAAAACAAAACCCGCACTCATGGTGCCCCTAGAGCTCCCCCCCTAGGTCCTCTATTAGCTAGAGGCACCCCACTAGCTGGGGATCCTCCAAGTCCATGGGGCATTTGACCAGTTATTGCTTCCCCTGCTATAACTGCTCGACGGATCAAGGTCTGCCACTCTGCCAGTACACCCACGCACTACTCCAGAACCCTCTCATCTTAGATGTAGGCCCACATGCCCTCTAGAAAACCCTGAAGCACCTCCTCAAACTGACGATGAAGGTCCTCCATCCCTCCTTCATCCTCTACCTGTGGTTCATGCAATGGTATTGCACCGACATCATCAAATATCTGTCTCTAGCCTTCCCTCGGCTTATGTGTTGGCCTAGCACCAGTTTCATCTGTCGTACACCGATGTCCTACCCACATCTCTTCCTGTAGTGGTTGCACTGACACCAACTCCCTGGCCATATCAACCTCACGGCCTTGGGGCCCCACATATACAAAGAAAAAAACCAAAGGTAGAGTAAGCATCCATATATACATAATCATATGCTACACAATCAAAATCACAAAACATAAATGCACAAACATACCTCTATGATCCCATACCTCTCCAGGGGGTAGCACCATGTCTGAGTTGTGCCAGTAGTCCATCCCACCATATGGATACCATATTATCACCTGTGGTATATGACGCCACATACATGCCATAGTAGTCATGAAGTAGTGACCACCCTATCCCCCCCAATGGTGCGCCAACACCTGTGCCCATTGCATCAATCGCGGCTCCTATGACCCTGAAGGAACCAACAAAGTCTTTTGTTTCTTGATTCATATTTATCCATGGGATCATGGTCCCGCCATCTATATAGTCACATTCCCTGGGTCCCCATATGCACTTGGCCTCGAGGGAGCATTTTTTTCATGTCACGTCCAGGTACGCATGCTCATGTTCAAAAATGATCAAATAGTTGTTATATGTTCTTTATCATCGGATATTCTTCACATTGGGTATTCAGTTGTTTATGTGTGAAGGTACTTGGTCATAAAAAGTAGCACAACCCCTTTAGGTATATGTTCGACATTGGCATGTAAACATTCCATCTGAATATCAATTGCATCTCCCAATCACACCCTCCAACATTCACCTTTAGGGTCCCTACACCCGGCTCTGCAGTACCATCACCTCTGCTGCATTTTGGTACTATCACCCAGTAGCACTCTCCCCCACATGATTTTTCCTATTCATAGTTCCCCTTGGAAATTTGACACTCATGCTACTTTCACCCCTAGGGTTGGGAGTCTTGATAGTCTTATGTGCTTCAGAGAATAAGCCACATATTTCTTCTCATCACCTTGCTAGTTTTCCTAATGGACTCCCAGGATATCTCATCTCGATTCTCTTTGACTGCACCTCCACAGTATCATTAACCCTCCATTTCATCCACAATAATTTTTCCCATCTACATATTTCCCTCCATTCATTTACCTCATACAGAAACCCACCCATGGGCCCCCCACCCTCCACCAGTTCTCTTCACAACGTGTGCCCTCACAGGACAAGCCATATTGCAGTGGGGAGCCCATTTCCATATCTATATAGTCATCCCAAATTATTCCTTATTTATTTTGTAATTGTAAACAACCTTTGTTTCCAACATTTACTTAGCTTTTTGTCATCACCCTTGATGACCTTCTTTTTCCTGGCAACGCAACCCATGTTTCCCTTGGTTGGGGAATCCACTCTCCTTTTCTAATTTTCACATCATTCATAAACCTCGAGTATCCAAAAGTTCATGTGACCCTGATCCCTTATTTTTTCCACTTTGTCAAGCCTCTGGCATAATTTAATCCCATATCTCATGGTCCCCCTGACACTAGATACAATTTTACGGTTGTTGCCAATCACCCTTCAAAAATACCCCCAACCAAGGGAAATCTTAAGTCTCACCACATCTTGACTTCGTTCATGTTCCCTATTAGTTCCTGATCTTATTTCCATAGATTTCACGAATCCCTTTGCTTCTTGGAGTCACTTCTCCCTTTCTGTCGACATCAACATAGTTTCCGGAAGGGAGACAATCTCTTGACTCTCATTTCCTATATAATGAGGAGTCTCAGATGGCACTGAGAGAAAAATAATTTGTCTTTGATTTTGTTGACCCCCATCATATTCGACTTCAAAAAAACCTCATGTTACGGTGGGTCTTACTATGTGACTATTGTCATTGTTTTATACCAGCCGAAGACCTCTGAATTTGGCATGCCATCAATGCCTACGAGTCATAGACACTTCTCACAGGCATCCCTGCCTCTTTTCATAGTATGTTCACCATTCTAAATTGTCATCTACCATTATCAAACCACCCCAGAGGGTGTTGCAGTTATCTACATCAACATAAAACTTCAGTTACTGTCTTACATTTTGAGTTACATGACATGAGCATGGGGCATGCCTGCCTTGTTTGTATACAGATTTCCTTTTTTCCCTAGAGAAAGATTTGGGTCCCACAGTTTCCCCTCTCCCTCTGACGGATCGCTCTTGCAGTTCCTCTCAGCACTCTTCATTACAATGGAACTATCATTAGAACATTGATGTATTTCGGCTATATGTATGCTCCTAACCTCACACATCATGGGGCATATGTTGTCACTGAAATTTCATCTACAACATTACACGCAAATGGTTACAAAAATACAACAACGACAACAACTATTAGTTCACATGCAGCACTAACATGAATTTAAAAAGGCAAAAACTATACAATTGGGAAAAAAATTACATATGCAAACTCACTAAAGGAAAAGTGTGCATAGTGCACGGGCTAACAAAGCCCTTAGAGCGCACAATGCGCCATATTTGTGTCTGTGTATGAGAAAATCCATGCACTCTTGTCAATGGGGCATTTATGGTTCTTGTTACCCCCCAACCACTTATGGACCAACTACTAACTTGATTTGACCTTCAGATATGAGCAAAATCTGAATGGGAGGTTGGTCAAGGACCAAAGGGTGCCCTAAAGGGCCCCTTGTTCACACTAAGAACCAACTACAGTTTCCCTTGAAGAAATTCTATAAATGGAGGCCATGGGTGCACTAAGAAACCAAGATCTTCATAGTATTGTTATGCTTCCTCAATTCTCCCTTGAAAATCCTCTCTTTTCCTAACAACATTCTAGCATCATTGCAACATGCCATTCCACTAACCTCTTGAGGGAATAGGCATTGATTTTCTTTATCATTTTCCATTTTTCTTCCATTGTAAGAAGAGATCTCTATTAGTGAACTCAATATCCCTCCCAAGGAGGAAGATGGAACCCATAAGTCCTTGTTTTTCTCTACAAACTTTTTCCAACTAATATAGTTATCCATTGGCGGCATAATCTTGCTCATTGGTTGATTGTTTATGGTTCTACGTTTCTTATGTATTCTAGTTTTCATTTCATTATTATTTTTAGTTTTTTTATTTGTTTATTTCATGTGTTTGGATTTTTTAATCCATTTACTAACCTATGTCTTGTATAGAAGGCCCAACTAGGCATGGAAGTGCCATTGTTTTCTCACCCAAGTGACAAAACAGGCAGAACAAGGACACTGGATAGTGGTGTGATTCCCACAAAATCCCCTAGAATAACACTAATGAATGTCACTCAAAATAGTCATTGGTGGTCGAGATCAAAGACAAGGAGCCGAACCCTGATTCAAAATATGATTAAGAAAATACTTGTATAAGATAGATCATCAAAGCAGACCCCACTGCTACTATCACGACCATGGAAATTCAACTAGAAGAACTAGCAGATCTTGAACACTGAAGGACACTACAACCACTATAGCCTTGGCACACGCACCTTCTATCCAACAGAAGAAGATCAAGAAGATTACAACAAAACAAAATGATTCTTCCTGTAAATAGTCATGTCATGTATCCAGACTGGTTAAAAAGGTCCAACCCTTCAAATCGAGTTTCGTGACAACCTTCAACAATCTAAGAAGTGTAACTTCGCAAGTAAGTCAAACAGATCACCAAGGTTCAAGTTCAACAAACGCTTTCCCCTCTCCCCTAGAATCTCAACGAAATGGATACCATTGCTTCCTAAGGAAGTAGGATTGATCCAAATGGATATCGGTGGCCACCCATCTATTCCACTGGCTGAGAACAAAGTTTTCCACCTTGGCAGTTTTCAATAGTTTTTTGGGTCCCAAACTTCTGGGGATGGTTTGAGGCCCTAAACGATGTTTTTTTGGGATTTGGGACCCAAGAGAATATCAAATAAACTAGCTTGGGCTAGTCAAAAATCGTTCTTCTTAGTTAGAACTTTCCAACGATGTATCGAGCGACCCAAACATATATCGTATGCAAATTTGATGCCTCTGGAAGTTGATGTATCAACTACCCCCATCAGGGTTTGAAAACCTTTTGTCTTTTCATCTTCTGGAGTTAGAGTTTTGGATTTTACTTATGTTAAAAAGTTATTTGGAGCCTCATTGTATCAATAGTATTCTTGCAAATGAGTGTAGCCATCACACTCTTCTCAAAGATAAGATTCCACCATTCTAGCGAGTCTTTCACTTTGTATTTCTACAATTTTGTACATTTTTCTCATTAATAGAAATTGTGTATTACTGTATATCTACACCTCTTTTTATATATCCGATATATCTATGTTATATTTTTGTCTCTCTTGCAATATCTATGTTATATTTTTGTCTCTCTTGCAATATCTATGTATATTTTTGTGTTATATATTCGCTCTCATTTTGTGATGAAAATAATCTGGATCAACCTATATGGTAGTTGGATTTTATCACTCTTTAGTGTTGTATAGTCTTATTCATTAGTCTTGGACAATTTACTCACTTTTCTAGTCCAAAGACCCTAGCTCTAAACTATTGTTGGTGTGCTATAAACAAAAATGTCTAGTTAATTTTATTGAAGCATTAGTTGATCTTAATGGTCATTTTTACTCAAAAAGGCCCACAGAGATGAAATTAATGATGTGTGAGACTTGACTCCAATAGAATGCAAAAATAATGAAATGAAATAATCTATTTTCGATGAATTCTATATACAAGAAGGACAATAGTTCTTTTCTTCTTAATATGAGCAAACACTCAATCTCATGCAAATTTTCAATTTTCCTCTTTAAATGGAAAGAAGAATGATGTCAAACTAGAAAATAAACATTTCTAAAAAAAAAAATACAAGCCCTTTTCAATTATATACAAAAATACTCTAACTATGTGTTACAGAATGTTTCCCCTGCGGATAGTTGAAACTTCCCTTGGATTACTATACCCCTATACCAAGACAAAAATAGTACAATTGGACACTAACATCCCTTTAAACTTATCTTAACCAATCAGAATGAGAAGGGGAGAAAGGATATGATGAACCTGTTTCAATGTTTGTCCTCGTTGCTTCCAATCCCCGAGCTTGATCTCCAATCTCCCTAGCACAAATTGAGAAGTGTAATGGACAACAAGGGAAAACAACTATCTCCTACTCTACAATATTATATTATACACAAGATTGAAAGAAATGGTCCAAGTATAGATTGATTGGAAAGCCAAAAAGAGATACTTACAGACCATGATTGATGCAACAACAACCTCTCCAACATCTCCTCATCTAGACCCTTGCACAAATGTACCGATATCAAAATGATGATACTCTGATTGATTGCTTTCCTTAGGATCAAATGTTTGATACCTCAAATCTTCCTCTAGAATCAAAGGTTTGATACCTCAATTTTTCCCCCACTTCACCATGGAAAGCCCTCATTATATAGGATTTGGAGGCTTAACCACCATGGAGAATATCACTCACTAGATCCACTAAATTGGGATCTCCAAGATTTTTAGGGAGAAAATATCTCTCAAGGATTTTAGGGAGAAAATATCTCTTAAGGATTTTAAGAAGGAAATATCTCTCAACATCCACCAAATTGGGATTTTTGTTTGAGAAATTATCTCAACCATCCATGATATTCTCAACTTCTCCTTGATATTAGGAAACTAAATGTGAGGTGGATTCTCGCATTAAATTAATTTCATTTTTATGAATAATAATGTCCCTAGGGTGTAGAGCATTCGGTGAGGGAGTTCATTGTGAAGGCACTTCGTAAGTGAAGTCATCGGTTCAAAACCTCTAGGGACACATAAAATCCATCCATGTTAAGGGCTGGTGTGGTATAAGATGGGTGCGATCCCTAGGGGATTTTGACAGCTTAGATTCCCATGGGTTGTGCATCTCATCCACAGACCAATCCTGCAAGTCAGGGATATTTAGCTAACAAAAAAAAATGAATAATTGATGTGCACATAGTATTTTGACCTTCATATAATAAATTTATCCTGCACGCTGACTAGGGATTGTGACATTGTATTTCATGGGATCAAGGGGTTGCGACCCTCAGCAAAGTTAATGAGAAACTAGGTAAGGTGCATACGAAACTCGCGACAGTGCATGCGACACTTACCAAGGTGCATACATCACTTTGTGACAATTGCGACACTTAGGGTGCGAAAATCAAGTGTGAAATTTTGGTGTGTAACACTATGAAACATCACCCAAGGAAAAATTCAAGCACAATAATGTATTCGACAAAAAACCCAAGATTTCAAAGGTAATCTAAGGTGAGATGCAAATCGAGAGAGTTGGTTTTGTTTAAGAAATGGAAGAAAATCTAAAGGAACACCCAAAATATTTTTAAAAACAAAAGATTCTATTCATGAACCAGGTGGATATTGGTATCCACCCACCTATTCCACTGGATCAAATAATAGTTTTCATTTTGGCAGTTTTTTTCCTAGCTTTTCAGGTCCTAAACTTCTAGGGACATTTTGAGGCCCTAAACAACATTTTTTTGGCGTGGAACAGTCACACTATATGCTCTAACTAGAGTGTGATGGAAAAATGTGTAGTACTCAAATATTTCTCTCCAATGAGCTATCATGCACCTAAAACATAGATCGTATGCAAAAGTTACAACCCCGAGAAGTTGATGTACCAACTTACCCCATCTGGGCCCACATGAATTTTGGCGCTTCATCTCCTAGGGTTAGGTTTTTGGATGTTTATGGTTTTATCATTTATGATTTATGTTAAAAATGACTTTGTAGCCTCATTTTAACCTTCTTCTTGCGAATGGTCATAGTTGTCACATCGCTTCTCAGAGATAAGCTACCACCATTCGAGAAAGTTTATTTCAGTCTGCATTTTTACAGTTTCAACATATTCTCTTTATTAATAGAAGTCAAGTTTTATTGTATCTCTATGTATTTCTTTGCTATATATATGTATTACATTTCATTCCATTTATAAATCCATATTAGTGGTATTAGAATGGTCTTCTCTTTATTTGTTTCTTTTTGCATGTCCCCAATGAGGTTAGGGTACAAGGAGTTGGGACTCAAATTGGTTGAGCCCTTGCAAGACCATCCCCGTTGATCGCAATGGTCTCCCATGGTGGAAGAAAATAGAGATGATGGAATGGGATATCTATTTAAAGTGTTTCTCAAGGAATCCCTCACACGACAAAGGAACAATATGATGAATAACTTTGCATATATCCTTCGACCACTACCAACAGGTGACACATATTCATCAAGCGGCCACACTGCCCCTTCAAGGTACAAGTCAATTTTGATATCCCCTTATTTGAAGGCCATATAGATGTAGATTTTCTAAATAAATGGTTGAATCTTCTAGAAGGGTATTTTTTGGTCCATAATTTTTCCAATAGAGAAAATATTACCTTTGCGCTCCTCAAGGCTATCCCCCATGTCAAGTATTGGTGGGAAACTTACTGTGAGAAAAGTGCCAATGTGGAATCTGCAATATTTGTTGGTCTCCCCCACTTGGGATTATTTCCAAGATGTTATTAAGGAACAATACTACCTTGTTGGAATCCACAATGACTAGTTTACAATATGGACCACACTACGATAGGAAAGGGACCAGATAGTACCGGATTTCACAAATATATTCCATACCTTGCACACCGAGTTGAGAATCAAGGAATATGAATGAAATATGGTGTTCAAGTACCGTGACTATCTGCATAGATACATCCAAACATAAATGGATTTTCTAGAAATCTCATCACTCGGTGTGGCATATCTATATGCTGTCAAAATCGAGAAAAAAATTAAATAGAAGAAGAGATATTTTGGATCTGCAAATTCCTCACTGCAAAAGTAGGGAAAAGGTGTCCCAAACCCATAGAACAAAGGACAAAGAAAGTATGGACCCCCTCAGGACAGCTAATCCAAGACACAAACAAATAAGGGTAATGAAAAGATGAATAAAGACACTGGAAAGTGGTGTGAATTCCATAAAAACCCGTGGATTAACACTAATGAATGTCACTTGAAGCATTCATTGGTGGACGAACTCAAATCCTAAGAGTAAGAGGCAAGTTTTGACTATGAATCAGATCTAGACAAAGGGAAAAAGATCATTGACAGAGAACCTAGTGCCACTGTAACTACCTCTAGGGTCAAGCCAAGTGAACCAGAGGAAGGTGAACGCATTTTTCACTCATAGATGTGGGTGAAGGGTGCTCCAATTCATTTCATTATTGATAGTGGAATTCAAAATAACTTGATATCAACAGAGGTTGTCAAGCGGTTGAACCTACCAATGACACCACACCTGTATCCCTACACCATCGGGTGGCTCTGCCAAGGAAGAGACCTTCGTGTCATCCAACAATGTCATATTCCCTATGACATAAATCCCTTCAAGGATGAACTATTGTGTGATATTTCCCCCCTTGAAGTCTGTGATGTTATTTTAGGCCAACCATATTTGTGGAAAAGACATGTTGTATATGAGTCTAGACCTTGCAGTGTTATTATTACTTTGGGTAGACAATTGTATAGGATACTATAGGTAGCTCCACCTACCGCTATTTCTTTGATATCTGCTAAGAAATGTAGGATGGTCATTTCCCAGACCAAGAAATTTTTCTCCTTCATGATTCACTCTCAAAGAGAATAGAAGGCCATAGACACATCCATGGCCTCTGTAAAGGGCCTCTCCATGCAACATAAGTAAGTGGATAAGATCATGGAAGAATGAAAAGACATCTTCTCCTCACTCATCGGGGTGTTGTGGCACTGTTAGGTCAAGCATTGAATCAATATAACCCCTGATGGACCTCTACCCAATGGGTCAGTCTATCATTGTTCTGTGATGGAAAATGAGGAAATTAAGCGACAGATCCAAGAACTACTTCAAAAGGGGCACATTTGACCTAACTCCTCACCTTGCGGGAGCCCAATTGTATTCATATAGAAGAAATATGGCACTTGGAAACTCTGCATCGATTATAGGTCCCTAAAAAAATCACAGTCAGGAACCGGTACCCAATTCCCTGAATCGACGACCTTCTTAACCAGCTCAAGGGAGCCAAGTTTTTCAACATGATTGACCTGAAGTCTGGCTACCATGAGGTCTGAATAGAAGAGATTGATGTATTGAAGACTTCTTTCAAGTCCAAAGAAGGTATTTCCAAATGGCTAGTCATGCCCTTTGGTTTGAAAAATGCTCCAACAAATTTCATGAGATTGATGGATGATATATTGTGGCCCTTCACCAATTCCTTTTTGGTGGTATATTTGGATGTCATCCTCATATTTAGTAAGAATTGACAAGAACATGTGTAGAATATTAAACAATTTCTTCACACTCTACGACAACACAAGCTATATGCTAAATTGGAAAAATGCTCCTTCGACATGAACATGGTCTAATACCTAGGCTACATTGTTGATGAGCATGGTGTGCATGTGGGTCTAGCCAAGATCCAATTCATTCATGTTTAGCTAGCCTCGACCACACTAACCAAGCTTCTAAGTTTCTTAGGACTTTCCAACTTCTATTGCAGGTTCGTGCTGGGATTTTCCCATATTGCATGGGCCCTTAACCAAGTGACCAAGGGTGGTGGAAAGGAAAGTTTCATGTGGGGGAAGTCACAACAACAAGTTTTCAATGATTTGAAACATCACTAGTGCCCAACTCCAGTACTCTCCTTGCCCGATCTGCAACAACCTTTTGAAATAGATACCGATGCTTCAGACTATGCCATGGGTGTAGTCCTCACTCATCATGGTCATCCAATGTCATATCATAGTGATACACTATCATATGTCATCCATAAGTACCCCACCTATGAAAAATAAATGTATTCTATCATACAAGCCTACCAAAAATGGAAGCACTACATTCTCAGAAAGGAGACAATCATCCACACTAATCACAAGCCTCTACAGTTCATGCAGACATAAGGAAAATTATAGAATGACCACCATCAAAAGTGGTCCACATACTTGCAACAGTTCCATATCAATGTCAAATATAAGACATGGAGCACCAATCATGTATTTGACTTCCTCAGTTGACCTCCAGTTGCATCCTTAACCACGATGCTCCACTCCTATGGCCATGATCCATCCGAGTGGCCCCAACTCTACAAGACAGATCCTGACTTCACCACCACTTACCAGATGCTAGACACATGTGCGATTGTCACTCACTTTCATATTTAGGAAGGAATGTTAAGCCATATTGGTCACCTCTTTATTCCTTCAAGTGAGTATGCGAAGTTAATTTGGTAAGCTCACTACAATCGGATGGTAGGACATTTTGTCATGGAAAATACCATGAAATTACTATAGAAGCATTTATATTGACAGAAACTTTGATAGGATGTCGAAAAGTATATCAAGTCCCGCACTTCCTTCCATTGCCAAACTATCCATTAAGAAGAAATGCATGTAAACCCCTCTTCCTACACCTGATAGAACATGGGAATCCATCTATATGGACTACATGTAGAGCCTTCCTTAAACCAAGTAGGGAAATGACTACGTTTTTGTGGTGGTTGATTGGTTTTCTGGGATGGCCATCCTCACAGCATGTAAGAAGAATATCACAGCAGAGGCCATTGTCAATCTCTTCTTTAAACGGGCATGGGTACACTTCGAGATACCACATACCATCATATCAACTTGGGACATCAGGTTCCTCATCACATTCTGGTCCAACCTCTGGTCATTCTTGGACACCAAGCTCACCAAATCCACTTCCTTCCACCCCCAAATTAATGTCCAGACAGAGGTTGCCAATAGAATGATCATGCATATCTTGCACATGTACAAATCTATACATCCACACACATGGAATGAGAGCCTCCCCTATGTTCAAAACAACTATAATAGATCCCTTCATATCTTGACCAACCACAGTCCCTTTTGGGTCCCATTGTTGTCATACTACCTCTTGCATCCACACAGGAATAATAATCATATGCTCAATTGGAGGCCGAAAGAGCCACTAATTTTATTGAATGCATTAACAATATCCAACAACAGGTACATGCTATTTTATAGAAATCCAATGTTAAGTACAAACAATGCCATGATCAACATTGAGTGTCGCACAAGTTTCAGGTGGGAGACATGGTCTGGTTGCATTTACAAAAAGAGAACCTTACAGGACCCCATCGAAAGATTCATTCACATTTATATGGATATTACACCATCACCAAGGCTATGGGTGACAATTATTTTGAGCTATGTATTCCCCCCTTCCTTAGCCTGTTCCCCGTGTTCAATGTGTACCTCTTTCGACCATACATCGCACCATTATTGGAGACATCAGAGATCGCAGAGAAGTTAACATCAATAGATCTCAAATATAACTACATGGAATAGGAATCCATTGATCAAATCAATCACACTCAGATTAAGATCGCTCAACAATAGGGGATCCATCTTTATCTGGTTGTCAAAAAAGGGAAGCTCCTTTATCAAGGCAAGTGGCTCACCCGGGGCCAATTTCAACAGAAGTTTCCACATACTATGGTAGAAATAAACACAATGGATACCATTTATTCCTATGGGGGGAGGAACGATCCAGGTGGATATCGATGGCCACCCACCTATTTCACTGACTAAAAGAAGATTTTTAATTTTGGTAGTTATTTTCTTAGGTTTTTGGGTCCTAAACTTCCAGGGTTGTTTTGAGGCCCTAAACAAAGTTTTTTGGGAGTGGCACAGTCACACTATAAGATTTAGTTAAAGTGTGATGGAAAAATCTATATTCCTCAAATATTTCTTTCCAATGAGCTATCATGCACCTAAAATGGATATTGTATGCAAAATTTATGACCTCGGGAAGTTGATGTACCAAGTTACCCCATCGGGGCCCGTATGAATTTTGGCACTTCATCTCCTAGGGTTAGGTTTTTTGATGTTTATGGTTTTCTCATTTATGATTTATGTTAAAAAGGCCTTTGTATCCTCATTTTAACCATATTCTTGTGAATGAGCATATCACTCACATCTCTTCTTTGATATAATATGCCACAATTCGAGCAAGTTTGTTTCATTGTGCATTTTTATAGTTTCAACATATTCTCTTTATTAATAGAATTCAAATTTTATTATGTCTTTGTGTATTTATCTGCTATATATCTATATTCCATTTCATTCCATTTATAAATATGGATCACTTTTCAAGGTACTATCAACACTTTAATCCCAAGGGAATGATATTAGATAACCTAACCTGTACCCACACAAAATAAAGTACTTTTAATCAGCTAAACAAAATAACACACAAGACAAAATTTCAAAATGAATTTGAAAATATGTTGTAAAAATAGTTATTGGGATAGATCTAAGAGATATTTGGAGGGGTGGAAGAAAGGAAAGACATATATTTGGGCCTTGTTTGAAAGATATCCCTTCAAAAATTGGCTTTCAAATCCTGGTCGCTCCCTATTAATGACCATAGGGTGACCAAAAATCTCTCATTGCTCCCTATAGATGGATAGAGGGTGACCATAGTGTGTTGGTCACTCACTATAGTGAAAAAATTAGGCTGGTCACCCCCTACAGTGGAGAAACTAGTGACCAAAAAGGGTTGGTCACTCCCTAGAATGGAGCAGCTAGTGACCACAAATTTTTGGCCGCTCTGTGGGCATGGATCACCCATGACCATGACTGTACAATTGAAAAAGAAAATATTTAAAGCAAATCTATCAGATATGAGGTTGTGAATTTGTAAATGGCCTAAGAAATGACTTACTGACAGATCGAGAACAAAAATTGGGGCTTACAACAAGCAAGGATATTGGAAAGAAAAATCAAAGAAACTGAGGAAGAAAAAATAACTAAACAATAGATTGGTGGAGTCGTCAGTCTATTATAGGATGTTTTCACCCTGCAAGAGTTACCTTCCTTAGGCTCTCCCTAGACATAATACAAAATAGATATACAAACTGTGGACCTTCCTAGATCTAAATCATACACATAAATTATCTATAAGTGAATGGAACAAAGGGATTACCCGGTCACCTAATGATTGTCCTTGTACACTCCTTCATTATTTTCCTTGACAAAGATGTATTTCTCTCTTGTGAATGTGGATCCACACACATGAAGATACAAGTAAACTCCTTTCACAAGATAAATATATCATGCATAGATTTATAACATATCTAATGATATGACATGAGCATCCTAATTATTTCCAAAGATTATGATAATCATGTACAATCAAATAAGGGGGAAAGTCGCATGCATCTTATGTTGATCAAATGGAAACAATTTACAACTTACAATTTAAAATCTTGATGAATCTCTAACCAAATTCCTTTCCCAAGCTTTGTGATTAATCTGTCAACATAAAATTACTTTCTCTTTTCCTCCTATAGGATGGTAGAGATAATATCAAATGTTAGTTTCAATAACATCTCCATGCCCATGATGAAAAGATTCTCAAGGTTGAACCATGAATAATTGTGGCTTAAATATTTATTTCACGAAGCTTCTACATTCTTATAGGGAGTGACTGATCGCTCCCTACAAGAGGACACAAAGTGACCAACACTTCTTGGTCATAGGCTGTAAATGGGAAACCAACAACCATGAAGAAAAGTACTATAATCTCAAGGTAAAAATGGTATGATTTAGTGGTTCATACTACTGACCCATAGATGATTCCCATCAAGTGACCAAGTGTAAAATAAATGTATAACATGCACCTTTATGCTACAACCACATTGAATCCTGAAAAATCCTTCACAAGGATTCATCTCTTGGTAACAAGTGCAACATCAATAAAGTTGTGGGTGGCCCCACCATCAACCAATGTTGTAGCCCTCTATCCCTACACAATGAATCTAAACCTGAAGGTGTAGTATTTAGGGACTCCTGACAGTGTGGAAATGGTCACTCCCTTGGGGCTATCCTACAATGGTGCCTTATCTATAGCTTGTGATGGCTCACCACTATCATGTCCAATTGCCTCATCATCATCATCATCCTCTTCATCGGAAACTACCTCAATATAATGGAATTTACCTTTATCCATACATTTATGGCCTCATTATCATGACTCCTTGTAGTTATAGAAAATATTATTCCTCCTTAGTTCTCTCCGGGTTTCCTCATCCAACCTATCCTTCCCCGTCCATGTCTTATGGGGAGGTTTTGACACCTACCCCTTTTGTGAAATAATTTTTTTTGTTGATGTCTTCATGGGGACTGTGTCTTCCATATATTGGGTCTTCATTATAGACTACTATAGTGTGTTTGGACTGAAATCCTTCACCCAACCTCTTAAGGGTTCAGCCAAGCCCTCCATGAATAACATCATCGGTATTTATTCAAAAACATCAGTCACCATCACTGCCATCTGTTGGAACTCTATAACATAGGCCTTTAGTGTACCTATCTTCCTAAGTTGTGACAACTCCCTAAAGTGGACCTCAAGGTCCTTCCTTTCAAAACTGTCTACCATGTCTTGGGTGAAATACTCATATGATGTGATGTTGGAATGTCCCAATTTTAATACCCCATGGTACCACCACTCATGAGCCTCTCCATCTAAGTGTAGGGTGGAAAATTTGATCACCTCTACCTCTTTCATTAGGCTAAGCTAGAAATAAGTGTCCAAGTTATGTACCTATGCTCAGTATGTACACCTGTCAGATACGTCAAAAGTTGGAATAGTCATATTCCCCAATTTATGTAGAATATCAAAACTCTCTTGATTTTGACCCATCCTAGGTTTTTTCCTCATCATAAGGTTGCAGTAGTCATTGTAAGACATGGTATGTTGGACATACTAGCAATGATGTGTTGTCATTGATGTCATCAGTTGATGTCATTGTGATGTGATGGGTTTTCATTGATGTATAGATTGATGTCAACGTATAGTTGCATCATTCATGATCATGTTCTCATATGTATGGATGCAATGTTCCAAATGGATGAACTCCAAAGTGGTCCCTTTATGGTGGAAGTTTGCATCAAGCCCCATATTGTATGGATGAAAATAAGATGAAAATAAATATAAAAGGACATCATATATGTATGTACAGGTACTGGTCGATGTGCCATTTTCGATGATATGTGGTACATCATGTAATTCCTCATGGTTGAGGATATATGGTGACTTGAAGATTGAAGCCCCATAAGTGTGGTCATGGAGCCCAAAGTTGTGTAGAGGAAAAGAGGCTGAAAAAAAGGTCAAATGGTTGTTGGAAGCATATGAATGGTTAGTACTCATCATTCCCTTTCCGGTGATAGGTGGTATGCCACATGGTTTCTCACGATTGAGGAGATATAAAGGTTTAAAGTTGAAGACCCAGAATGATGGTCAATGGTGGTTATGTATTGTACCAAGTAGTTGTAAAGTGTTCATGCATTGGTCCCAAAGTTGTTGTAAGTGGTCAAGTTAGTTGTAAATCGTGGTACAAGTCATCCCTAAACCTAAACTAGGGTTGACCATGAAATAGTATAAATACAACTATGCTTTGTTCATTTGGAGAGTGTGATAAAGTGCATGAGATGATATTGTATATTTGTATCTTCAATTGAGGTCTATGGTTTCTAGTATGGTGATCTATTGGCACAATCTTAGTATGAATTTTAGAGCGAAGATGAAGTGAAGAAGGGAGAAATTCAAGGGAAGATGAAGTCTTGGTCTAAGGTATGTTCTTTACAGGTCATCGTACCATTTTCACTATAAATATTTTTTTGTAATGAGTCAGACCAAGAAACTTGGATGATATTTCGAAAACATATTAAGGTATCTATGGTAAAAATTTCATATTTTTATAAGTTGTAGTTTGTGAGACACACTCTGTAAACGATAGGCCTTTTGACTAGTCATGAAACTAGTCTCAAGCAGGTGTTCTGGGTAAACACGTCATAAATTATTCATAGAGGAGCCAAATTCTGTGAGACAAATTGCAGGGGATAGAGTACAGTCTGTAGTATTTTTTGTGTAAAGTGCAGAATCCGATATGAAATGTTGAGTGTTTTTCATGTTGTACAAGTAAGCTCATTATAATACGACAAAATTCAGGAGGGTCTGCCATATTTTCTATAACTTATGTTCTGGGAAGTTTCAAACCCTGAAATGTGGAGGATATGGACAAAAGAGATCATATTATCTATGGTTAAAATTTCATCCATTGAATCAAAAAAAATTCAGATATATTTTCTTTGGAAGTTAGGGTTCTTGAATTATCCTGAAAATATGTTTCAAACAAGTCATCTTGGTATTTCTGCTATAACTTATTTTTTGTGACTTTGCAGATTGTGAAATTTGCAGAGATATTACAGTACATAAAGGAGTACCTCAGATAGAAATTTCAGAATCAAAAATAGAAAATTGAGCTCGTGGTGAACATTACAATTTGAGGTAACTTGTTGATTGCATGGAATCATGAATGAAGGGAGGTTGATGAAGTGTTTGGTTGATTGTATGGGAAGATTATTTTGATGAGAATTTGTTGTATATCTTTGGTTATGAGATGGAGAAAATTCTATAACTGGTTGACTTGTATTTGTGTTGGTTGTACTACTAGATCAATTCTAGTTGGATAGATTGCATTCTATCGGCATGTTGAGTCTTGCAGCAAGCTGAGTCTTTCTTGAGAGTTTGTTCTCTCCTTGGAGTTGGTGATCCTTATTTCAATTGGTGATGATAAAAACCCTATGATTGCAGTCACATGTAAAATATAATACAAAATATTAAACATACATATGGTGTCTCTTGTGTTAATTGTGCTTATGGATTGATTTCTCTTTATTATTGATGGATGTCATTGGTGAATGGTTGTAGAATCAGATCCTTTCACTAAGAGGGGGGGGTGTGGATCAGTGACACAAAAATTATATCAATTTTTCATTTATTAATGCAAACAGAATTTTGGCATAGTATTTTATCGTGGAAACCAAATGGGAAAACCACAAATTATTTTCTATTAACTGCAAGATTTGTTTTACATGTTACATAGAAGGAAGATGTACTTCCTCTTTGATCAACACCAACTGATCAGGATGCACCCACACCCTGTTTTACCAACACCAACTAGTAGGAGGCTACAACCACCTTGTTTAGTCAGCTACAACTGACAAGGAAGCACCAACTCCCTCTGTAGGCACCAACCTGCCCTTACACCACCCAACCACCCTTAATGCATAGGTATTATCATTTCATCCTGGAATCTGCTTTAGCTTTTGATCTTCTTTTTTGGACTACAAAGACACTTTCTTCTCACCACTTTTTCTCGTTTATATAATCTTCAAAATGGTGTGAAATTTAAAAAAAAAATGTCCCTTTATTTGAACCATTGTACCTTTTCATTTAAAATGATAATCTAAACTTTAATTAATATCATTTTTCTTTTTATTATTTATTCATATTTTCATGATTTATTCTCTTTTAATCATGACTTTGTATCGGTTCATTTTTGTCATAAATTGATCACAGTCATGGATCAAATTAATCCTTTATACTCGATGCCTAATCTCTGTTATATTTACAGAGACCAGATTCTGTGAAGGCGCTTTCGTCAAACCATCACATATGACCGTGGGTTACATAACCATGGGCTTTACCAATTATAGCGATATGTTATAATTTTCTTTAATATTCTTATAGCATATGACCAGCGGTGGTGACCGAATGCTAAGATTGAATGAGTGCCTAAGCGCTTTACCAAATCAACGGTCGTGATTCAATCTCCTGACGAGATGGACGACTAACAAGATTTCAATGTTTATTCCTTCGAGTCTTCATAACCTCCAACTCTCCAAAATTGTCGAAAACGTAGAACACCTGACGTGTGTCCCTTTCGGAGTTTCGGCGTTCGAGACTTTGTGCTTTTTAGAGGATTTTCTTATGATGCAAAAACACCTGAGATGAAAACTCTGGACATGACATATACTTGCTGTTGTGCTAAAGATATACCATGTAAATCAACATTTAATTTTCAACCCGGGAAGGTAGACTTAGAGGAACCAGCACAGGAAATGCAGGGTTGAAGAGGGGGTTTAAAGAATGTCAAACTAATCTCTGAACTGCTAAAAGAAACTTGCTGGAAGAAGCTATTGTACTCTACTTTGTTCTGCACTCGTTCTGCACTACTCTGTACTAACTTCATAAAATTGTTTTGTATTAATTAAAAGTGATCATATGCATGTAAAAGGTCTACTACACACTGATGACTGAAAACAAATAAGTTTTTGCTACTTATTACTCCACACAACTCATCAACCTTCTATTTTATAATGCAATGAAACTCTCTATTGTAATCAAATGAAATGCTACTTCTGTTCTATTAAACCAATGAGAAAATTGACAATATAGATTGGAATCGAATCTTTGCTGAAAGATGATGTTCAAATCTGAAGATGGAGTCTACTGTAAATGCAATGTATACAGCTTTGTTTCCATCGAAGGGGTCCATGCCTTCTCTGTCAACAGACCGTTCTTTAAATCAATGCATACAGGAAAATGAATAACTTACAACAAACTTGCAATAGCAGAAGTTGTATCAATGAAACTCTAACTACTTTATTGAAAATAAGAACAATACAAGTGCTTGGAGATTCGATCTCTGTTCCATTCTTCAATCTAATCTATGCTTCGTCTATCTCCCCCCTCTCTATCGAGCATAGCAGCTCTTATATAGAGTGTTTGGATCAGTTACAATTCTGTTTTCGGGTTCCTTACCCTGTGCCTCTTGATAAGCGTGATTACATGTGCAACCGAATGCTTAGGCGCCCCTTTAAGATAGGTGATACCATTTGTGATATCGTTAAGTTTGCAACCGATTCTTGAATGCCCTAATCTCATGACACGAAGGCAATACATTTAGTAAAAGAAACACCTTGGATATCGACTTGTTCCTTTCTTTGCATGGCATTGATAATAATTTTGGGCCTTTTATGCTGATGAAATTGGCCTGGCACTCATTAGCAATAGCTTTTGCAAGCAGATTCTTTCCACAACCTGGTGGCTCGTAAAAGAGCACACTCGACAACAGTTTCACGCAGAGCAGATGGGTTACTGGAGCTCAACGCAGTCTGGAAGTGCTCATTGGTAACAAACATAGATTTGAGGATTTCAACATTGATAGTCTCGTATTCTAAGTCAATAACATCCATTTTTTTCCTGATGCACTGTAACGCAGCCTCAGTGCATAGAGTTGTGAGATCAGCTCCAACATATCCATGCGTATCCTTTGCAATTCGTTCAACATCTTTAGAAATATTCTTATTCTTTGTATGGATATGAAGGACTTCCAGTCGTCCCACTTCATTGGGAACTTCAATATCAATTTCCCTGTCAAACCTTCCAAACCTTCTAAGAGTTGGGTCAATACTATTTGGTCGGTTTGTTGCTCCTATCACAATAATTCTCTTGGAGATTTTTTTAAACAAGAGGCAATGTGGCAGTCTTCAAGGAAGTTTACAGTTTCAACTAAAAAAGAGAGCACAAGGCATCCACACAATCGTATGGTAGCAATGACTAACAAATATCCCAAGAATGGCGCTCATCTTCACATCTTCATGACACACAATGTCAAGAAGTGTGACTCATAAAGTATTAAAAAATCAGTTCTATAATTTCGCCTTGAATCAGCAGATGAGTTATGACTCAATATATCATGTAAATCACACTGTCTACCACTCTGGCCATGTCGTGCGGATATTTAGCAGCTTCGTTGATATCTCCACTGGGTGCGAGCTGGTACCTGGTACTGGTAAGTTCTGTTTCAAAGAAATAGTACCTACTCAAGCCACATTAGTATCAACATTATGTTAAAGAGACAAATATCTCAGGAATGGCGCTCAGCATTTAAACACTTGATGGGCACGTCCAGCACCCAGGAAAACGAATAGCTTAACCAATGCACAAATTGGTATGCACAATATGTCATTTCAGTGACATTCTATTTGTCCATTCAGGCTCCTCAGGACAAGTATATGAACTTAGGTCGAATGATCCTTCATCATTATCTTGATTTCTATAAACTGTCATTCCATTGTTACAATGAGTGATACCATTAATAACATAGAGGTTTGGAACACCTCTGTTTAGTAGCTTGTACCTATGACTAGAAGTGCCTGATGTTTGAAGGTAGTAGTGATAGAAAAATGGATGCATTTTCTTGTAGTAGTGTTGCAATGATATCAAAAGAATGCCACAACATATGAGTAAGTTTTTGCAAGGATCCATAAGAAGAAGACTTCATCAATATGAAAATCTTAGCAACCCAATCATAAAAGAAGCCAAGAATCTGTAATAAAATGTATCAAATCCAGAGCCCAACACTTGCTAATGTCACAACAAGACTTGACACATGCCGAGTACCTTCCATGTGTCATTCAAATTTGTGGTTTGCACGTGCCTGAAATACCATATTAACTTGACACTTGTCAGTGTCTGAGTATGCCATGTGTCCCTACTTATGTGGATCTTGCTGGCGTGGATGCACGCGTTCTAAATGACGTGGCCTACTGTCATGGTCTGTCGACGTAGATCTCTTGATGTATATTTGATCAATGGTTAGAGGTCTTCCTTGATCCTCTGTGATCCGATCACCTAGATTCTATTTCGACCTCACATATCGTGAGTTCCCATGTTCTTGCATTTGGCTTCTCCAACTCGCAAGTCAACAAGATGCCATGTGCTTGCCATGTGTCCTCTAGATCAAAGGCTCATATAATTTCTTTGTTTTGGACTATTAGCTGACTTCTAGGCATATCCTCCTTGCAGATTTAGACGGTTAAGATTTTCGTGTCTAATTCTGCGGCTGAGATTCGATTCTGGACCCCCTTTTCCATAATGCCTTTAATGAAGGGGGGGGGCGGTCCAAAATTGGACGCGCAAGTCTTGGACAACAGAGATTAAGAATCTTAGATGAAAAGTTATGGTTCGATTCTGGACTCCCCTTTCCATTCTACCTTTAATGAAAGGGGGGGGTCCGGAATGAGGTGGTTTCGCATGGGTCCCCCTAAAACCACTCTCACTTCTCACCGACGTATTAAGGTGGGTGCACCTTACCTGGATCTAATGGTTGTTGATTCATGTGCTTGTGCATCCGACGGTCATGACTTAATATGGTTGTTTGACCAATCATCCAACATTCCTTCTACCTGAAAATGATTCAACTACTCAATAAGAACTTAGGTTTGATCCCACGGTCGATGGGTATATGGATAGTCAAACTCTCATCCTTTTCGATGGTCACGATCCTCTCACAACCCTTAAGCCCATGGTCAACTTCTGATCGAACAACAACTGTTATTTTCATAGTGATCGGATGGTTGTTGAGTCTTCTCACCAATTCTGTGCATTTGATCAACTGTGCAGTCCTTCCACTGATCCCGATGACATCTTCTACACTCTGTTCTTCCTTCAGATCTTTCTTCATGCGCTATCCTTTCGGAACATCATCAGATTGTTGATACTATCATAATTAATAGTTTGTTCTTCTTCTTGAGATTTGGACTTCTGGTTATTTACTTCTCCTGTTGACATCAATGACAATTATGTCCAACAATATCCCCCTTTGTCATTGAGGGAAACAACCAAACTTCATACACAATCTCCCCCTATGGTGATGCTTCTATTCTTTGAAGTTACTCTCCCCCTTTGGCATCAATGGAAAA
>ML794113.1:202495-223323 GCA_009831015.1 Picea engelmannii | reverse complement strand
AAGCATATCCAAGAAAAATACCTTCATCAGATTTGGCATCAAATTTTCCAAGACTCTCATCTAGTCTTTTGATGTAGCATTTACTTCCAAAGACTTTGAAGTATTTCACTGATGGAGCTCTTCCAAACCATAATTCATAAGGGTTTTTATCAATATTAATCCTGAGCTGACCTCTGTTCAATATGTATATTGTTGTGCTTACAGCTTCCCTCCAATATCCATCTGATAATTGTGCTTCATTTAGCATGGTCCTTGCAGCCTCCTGAACTGTTCTATTCTTTCTTTTAGCAATCCTGTTTTGCTGAGGTGTTCTAGCAGCAGAGAATTGTCTTTTTACTCCTTGAGTTTCACAAAAGACATCAAACTCTCTTGAGGTAAATTCACTACCATTTTCAGATCTAAGACATTTTATTTTTGTCTCTTTTTCATTTTCAACAAGGGTTTTAAAAGCTTTGAATTTATTGAGTGCTTATGATTTTTCTTTAAGAAAACATATCCAACTCATTCTAGTAAGTTCATAAATGAATAACATAAAGTAAGACTCTCCTTGCAATCTCTTGGTTCTAGTAGGTCCACATAGGTCAGTGTGAACAAGTTCTAATGGTTTCGAGGTTGTGTATTCTTTTGCCTTGAACCTTATTCTAGTTTGTTTCCCTAGTTGACAGTGTCTACACATAGCATTTGAAGGTTTTATGATTTTTGGCAAGTTTCTTACTGCACCAAGGTTGCTGACTTTCACAATATTGTCAAAGTTAATATGCCCCAACCTTCTATTCCATAGCCAACCTTCATCTACTGAATTTATATGACACTCTCCTTTTAATTTATCATTTAGTATGTATACATTTTCAGGAGTTCTAGGAGCAGTTCCAACTAATTTTCCTGTGTCTTCTCTCCTAATATCACACTTTTGAGAGTCAAAGATACAGAAGTGTCCCTGATCACAGGTTTGAATGACACTTAATAAACTAGGCTTCAATTTATCGACAAGTAGTACATTTCTAGGTTTGTCTTTTCCCAGGCTCACGGTGCCTTTCCCAAGTATGTTACTTGAAGCATTATCACCAAATGTAACTTTACCTTTTTGTTTCTTTAAGTCTAAAAAGTTGTTCTTGTTACCTGTCATATGTTTTGAGCATCAACTATCAAAATACCAGAGATCCTTTTCATCTTGAGTTTTCA
Organism: Picea engelmannii; assembly: GCA_009831015.1. Taxonomy (NCBI): domain Eukaryota; kingdom Viridiplantae; phylum Streptophyta; class Pinopsida; order Pinales; family Pinaceae; genus Picea; species Picea engelmannii. The sequence goes on along the minus strand of ML794113.1, from coordinate 222,141 downwards.
GGGAAATAAGGCAATCCCTCTTGGATGTTTTTACTCTCCAAAGTTTCTTCTTCTCTCTAATTAACTTGGACTATTCTGAGGCTTCCATTAGTCTGCAATTAATGGATTTATGCCCATGGTTGTGGCATATGAAGCATTGTAAGTCCCCTTCTTGTAAGGGTGCAAAGGGGTTATAGTTTCTGCCTCTAACTGGTTTTGATACTTGTTTATCTTTATGGATGTAGTTCTTAACATTCAGATTCTTCTTTTTATAAGCTCTACATTTTATAGCTTTGTGTCCAAAATTAGAGCAAGCATAGCAATAACCAAGAAAAATGTGAGGATACCTGTTTTGATAAAGCTTCTTTGGTATTGTCTTTCCTTCTTTCCTGATGAGTGGAGGTAATTTTTTGGAGCTCTTGTCATTACTTGTCTTCTCTTCATTCTTCTTCTTGAATGTACTTCGAAGAGAATCTGCATAAGATTTTGAGTTAACATGGCTTTCCTTTTGAGAATAACCTATTCCATTTTTATTTTCAGGATCCCTTTGAGCTGTAATAATCTTATCTAATATTTTAGAGATATTTTCAAATTTTGTTTGAATGATTTTTGCATCCAGTTCCTTTTTCAGATGAATTGTTTATGCCTCCATTCTTTCACAAGCTATTTGTTTTTCCTTAAGAGACTTTTCCATATTTTCTTTGATCTTATTTACTTCTAAGATTTGTTTTCTCATATTGCTCATGAGTTTCTCCATTTCTTTTTCCTTTTGTTCATATTTTTCTTTTTGTTCAACTACAAAACCTTTCATGTGTTTATAACTAGATTTGTATTTTCTTAATTCATTCAGAGCACTGAGAAGTTCTTCCTCCATATTGACTTCTGCTTCATCTTCTAGCTCTTATTCATATTTTATTTTTTCTATTTCATTAGACTCTTCAATACCTAAGAAAAGGACTTCATCATCGTCAGATTCATTGTTATCACTGGACTCAGATGAACTGTTGTTTTCCTCTTTTGAATAAAAATATTTTTTCCCTCTCTAAAACCTTTTCTTAAAGTTGGGCTTTTCCTTTTTCGGATATTGAATATTTTTGTTTTCTTGATCTTCAGGTTCCTCCTTGGGGTAAGGACACTTGGATGCAAAATTTCCAATTTTTTCACAATTAAATCATTTGAACGGAAGCTTTCCTTTGTACTTCCTTGAACCTTTCTGAAGTTTTCTAATGAAATTGACTTCTTCCAAATCAGATTCTTCATGATCATTAGATTGAGGATTTTGCTTCTGATTTGTCTTTGTCCTGGATGCTTGGAAGATTGTTTTACCTTTTGTTGATTTATCATGCCCTGTTCTCATTTCCTATGCTGTAAAGATTCCATGGATCTGATCAACTGTGAGTGTTTTTAGATCGGATCTATCTTCTATTGAAGAGATCTTTGCATTATATCTCATAGGTAATGACCTTAGTATTTTTTGCACAATAGGTTTATCTGTAACTTCCTCTCCTGCTGCTCTAATTGAGTTGACCACTTCATTTACCCTGTGAAATTACTCAGCAATATTTTCTTCTTATTTCATTTTCAGATTTTCAAATTGGGTTATGTAGGTCTGTAGTTTAGCTTCTTTGACTTTGTCATATCCTAAATATACAGCTTCCAATTTGTCCCAGATTTATTTGGCCGATTTGCAATGCATAACTTTCACACATATAGAATCATTCAACCCAGCTAGAGTTCCATTAACTGCTCTTGAGTTATCATCATGGATTTTCTTTCCTCCAGAGTCTTTGGGTGGAGTAGTCAGTTCAATGTAACCGTCTACAACAGATTTCCAGATATCAAAACCGAGTGCTAAGAAAAAGTTTTTCATTTTTATTTTCCATAGAGCATAGCCTTCTCCATTGAACAATGGTGCTTTGTTGTTAGACATCCCTTCTTGTTGACCCATCTTCAAGATCTGCCTTCAAGTTTGTTAGACTGTGCTGAAGGAACTCGCTCTGATACCAATTGTAGAATCAGATCTTGTCACTGAGAGGGGGGGGGGTGAATCAGTGACACAAAAATTATATCAATTTTCCATTTATTAATGCAAACATAATTTTGACATAGTATTTTATCATGGAACCCAAATGGGAAAACCACAAATTCTTTTCTATTAACTGCAAAATTTGTTTTACATGTTACATAGAAGGAATATGTACTTCCTCTTTGATCAACACCAACTGATGAGGATGCACCCACACCCTGTTTTACCAGCACCAACTAGTAGGAGGCTACGACTCCCTTGTTTAGTCAGCTACAACTGACAAGGAAGAACCAACTCCCTATGCAGGCACCAACCTGCCCTTGCACCACCCAACCACCCTTAATGCATAGGTATTAGCTTTTCTTTCTGGAATCTGCTTCATCTTTTGATCTTCTTTTCTGGACTGCAGAGACACTTTCTTCTCACCACTTTTTCTCGTTTATATAATCTTCAAGCTGGTGTGAAATTTTAAAACAACGTGTCCCTTTATTTGAACCATTGTACCTTTTCATTTAAAATGATAATCTAAACTTTAATTAATATCATTTTTTTTTTATTCTTTATTCATAGTTTCATGATTTATTCTCTTTTAATCATGACTTTGTATCAGTTCATTTTTGTCATAAATTGATCACAGTCATGGATCAAATTAATCCTTTATACTCGATGCCTAATCTCTATAAGATATAGAGATTACATCCTTCATATTACCTCCCAATGATGAAGGTAAGATCAATCTTGGAGGCTTCAATACATTAAGGAAATTGAACTCCATGTACTCCCTTACAAGGTCATAAAATATGTGACAAAACTTACTAGGTTGGTAACAGAAATCCTTCTCTACTTTACAACTACTCACACATGGTTGAATGTCTATGGAAATCACATGTGAGTGAAAGGTTGATGCAGGCTGCTGATCCACTTCCCTTTTGCCTTGTCTGATAACATCTACTAGTTGATAACAATAAATCTCCTCATGTATATCAATGGATGGCTCTTTCTCTCTATCATGTTGCTCTTGGTAAAATCTTTCACTTACATAAGAAGGATGGATGCTAATGATTTTTTCTTCCAAGACAAAAAAAACCTCAACATCTTCATCAGTGTCTCCATAATGATCAAATAAAGGAGGATCCTTGAATGACATACCAAGATGTATCTTCTACCTAACATGAGAAAATTGTTCTTCATTACTAAACAAAAGTTGTCTTTCAAGATTCAATCCAGGAAGCAATATCTTATCATCATCATATGAGTCAAAAATAGGCTACTCATATCTAGGATTTTTAGAGATAGGGTTACAAAGAGTATCATCTTCCAGAACAAACTCAATTTCTTCACTTTCCTTATTGAGACAACAAATAAAGTTTTCATCTAATGCAGATGACTAGGGAAGAGAAAGAGATGATTACTCATCCAAGGAATCTACTTTATTCTCATAGCCTTCATAAGAATCAGTTATATCCTAAACATAGTCTTTATACTCCTCACAACATCTATGAAAAATTAACTCAGAAGAATAAAACTTTTGACAATGAATATTGAAAGCTGCATGAAACTCTTTGAGTGAAGGAACGCTAGAAAGCTTGAGTGAGTGATACCAAATGAGAATATCCTTGAAGAGAATATAAAAACAAATTCATACGTATGTCTTCATTTTGGATGTAAAGTTGTTGCATTAAAGCATGAAATCCTAGAACATGTTCAAGATGGTTGTCATTCTCACCTTCATAAAATATTGGCAACAGATCTTGTGATTCGTCAATTTGAGGCACAGGATGTGGATAACCAGCTATGGCTGAGAAATTTAGTGGGGAAAACCTCCTGTCCAGGATAGCCTCCATATCCATTTGATTTGTCTCCTTTCAGTGGAGTCACCAACAAATTATGCACAGTGTATTCACCATGGTGAAAGATAAGTAGTTAGAGCAATGTCTCCATCTTTAGTTCACCATCTAAAACTAGATCTCTTCGTTGTCGTTATCTCAAGGAAGATATCTTCACTTCTGTACTCGAAAATGGCACCATTAATGTTAGCACTGAGAGTCACCCTCTGACTACAAGAGGATAATCCTAGTACCCATCAAAAAGTAAAATGTATTAAAATGGTTTGGGTAGGTCGATCAACAAGAGTGAAAATAAAGGGAAAGATAACAAAATTTGTTGCAGATTAGTCCCTAATTGTTGGGCAATGGAGTCATAAGTATCGTGATTAATGAAGGCATTTAAACTTCCTATCAGAGAAAAGGATTTATGTGGTGATGAGAAGAAGGAAGATATAATGTGTCGTAGTGATAAACCATGAAAATGGGCAAGATGACAATAGATTCTCTACCACCTCAGGAATCCATAAATCAAGGATGATACCTCCCAATGAGAAGAAAAATAGAAAATGTTTGAGTGATGAACCATGAAAAATGGCCAAGATGAAAACAGATCCTCCACCACCTCAAGAATCCATAAATCAAGGATGCTACCTCCCAATGAGAAGAAAAATTGAAAATGTCTGAGTGATGAACCATGAAAAGTGGGAAAGATGACAAAAGATCCTCCACCACCTTAGGAATCCATAAATCAAGGATGCTACCTCCCAACAAGAAGAAAAATAGAAAATTTATGAGTGATGAACCATGAAAAATGGGAAAGATGACAACAAATCCTCTACCACCTCAAGATTCCATAGATTAGAGAGATTACATCCAGACAAGAAAAATAGAACAACATGTAAACTAAGAAGACATTTTGATAAAAACAACTCAAAGGAATCTTCAATAACATAATATTTACAATCTAAGCCCTTAGGCCTACAAACTGAAAAATCTCTAAAACTCTCTCGACTCTTAGGCCTCTGAATCCCCCCCTTGCTTCATTTTGATCTCCTTCTTTTATACTCAAAATGGTGGTTAACAGCTAGGAATGTGATCTAGCCATTCCATCTGAGGCTTTTCTCCTGTGCGTCCTTATTTTAGACTGTTCATTTTTTCTTCTGTCAGACACATGCTCAGATCAGTATGGGCCTGCAAGATGAAACTGTCCATCATGGTCCCTCAGGCTGACAGTTCTGTCTCTTCAGCCATATCTTCCATGCCTTATATTTATGGACTAAGATGAGGTTTCATCTACCAGTCCTTGTTCATTAACTAAATCCTCCTCAGGATCGGAGCATAGCTGGATGACTAGCAGACGACCATATGATGCTCATGGATTGGGAGTTGAATAAGCAGGTGGTTTTGAGGCAGCAAAAGTTAGTCCTTTTTCATTGGTTGAACCCTCCTCGGGATCAGAACGTGACTTGACTATTAGGGGGCGGCCACGTTCTGCTATTGGATATGTCATTGTAAGAGAACGTGATTTCAAGCCTGTCGAAAGTGGTTTGGACCCACATTGCTTTCAGGCCCGAAATGCACCATTTTTCGCCACGTAGCCTCCCCACAATACCGCGGTTTGGATTTCGGCCCGCCTTTGGATTTTAACACCGTCACAATTTGTGGTACCAAAATGGTTGGTGGTCATTGATCTGGGCACGCCTACTATTATAGCACCCCTTCCAAAGCTTTACTTTCATGCCAACTATGGAATCCTTCCACCCACGCTGGAGATAGGTTAAATTTAACTGCACATGGGATCTTTGTCGTTGCAAAATTCACTCACCTGTTCTCCTATGCTCATGGTTGTCACTTGTGATCCTAAGAAACTTCATGTGATAACACACACAACAATACTAATTTCCATTTCTCTTTCCCCTTTAGCCTGCACAACCCAAGAAATGAACTCATTTCTATGCCACGCAATCCCTCGGGCTGTTCCATTTATCTCCAAGGCTCCAGTGCTACTGGTCGGGAAATATCCTTGCTGGACACTCCAAGGATTCTCAATTGTGAATAGTTCATTCAAAACTTCCATCAATCTCATGCCCATAGGCATTTGTTCCAACCTAAAATAATCATTAATTCCTCACATCCATCTCACAATGGCTCTCCTCCTCCAACCATTCGTTTCCATGCTCATCCCAAGAGAACATGAATTAACAAGGGTGAAATGAGGAATTATCCAAATGAAATGATTAATTAAGAACAACCCCCAAATAGCCCATAGGTAGGGTTTATATAATTACAAGAACTAAGAACCACATGGCCTCCCCAAGAATCTCATGTGACCACTTTTCTCAATTAAAACCAAAATGGGTAAATATAATAAAAAGACTTATTCCCTTAAGCCCCCTCTCTCATGGAATCATATCCCCCTATCTCTTTTGTCCTTATCTGTCTTGCACCTAGTGATGTATTTTATTAATATATGTACATAGAAGTATTACATTTCCTAGAAACTCTGTCCCCTTTCCAACTTTACCAACTCACCAACATATGTCGCAATTACATAATACATTCTATTTCATGGGGATCAAAACCAGGGTGCTACATAGGAGTACAAATGAACTGGGAGACGTTCTTGGTAAAACAGTTCTTGATAGATTGCAAGGGGGAAAAAGATAAAGGAACAAAATTTCATTATGCGTGGCTATTGATATTGATTGCATTAGTGGATTGGAGGGAGTCAGGAGACACTCATTTTTTGGGAGTTGCGAAGAAGCCATGTTTAGCAACAAGATATGTGAACTTGTGGAATATTGTGCATAAGGAAAGACAGCTGGATAAAAAAACTACTTTCTATGTTTACAAGGAGGTTATTCACAGATCATTCAAGATACACCGCGCATACTACCATAGGTAGTTGAAGCATACAAGGAGATTGCACATTTTAAAGAAGGAAGACATCATATGTATATCCAAGCCAAGAGGGACCTGGATAAAAAATTTCTAACAACCAAATACAGATTGAGAGGAGATGAGGTTGGATAGATCATAGAAGACTGGGAGGACAAATGGAAAACTCCAGTACCAGAAACAGAGCGGACAATTTTTTTTTTCAGAGAACGATCCAGAAGAACAAGAAAAATAACAAGAAGGACAAGGAAATGGCACATGAGACACAGATAAACTAGTATTGCGCCCTAGGGAGAAGAGGAAAGAACATGATAAGGGGAAATCAATACACTAATGCAAGAATAGGAAAGAATTCAAGGAAGTATCCCCCTAGGAAATGATAGAAGATGACTTAGAAAAATAGGAGATCGAGTAAAGGAAGTGGAAAATAAATTGTTTCAATGCATGGCACAGAAACAATATGATATACACACGTATGTGTAGGAGCAGATAACTTCATTGCATCAGATTTTGGAATTAGAAAATATAGCACCAGAGAAAATGACAGAGGAAGAACAGACAAAGAGTACAACGAAGATGACAAAAGCAATATTGGTGACCTCTCACCCATCATAAGTATCAATATAGAACCTAATGATAAGGATAACAGAATGAGAATTAGAATTCCCCTCAATAGAGATGCAGGAGAAAGCACAAGCATTGTGTCATATAGAATTAGTTTTTCATAGTTTCCGATGAATGTATTAAAGGGTTTGTAGATAAGTGTTATACAAGAGATACATTTGCGCATAGAGTCAATGACAATATAATTGACCAAAGTGACAAATGATAAGGCAACATTGCATATAGAATATAGAAAAGTTATGATGGAGAGAGATGAGGTTGAAAAGAGAGAAAGAACGTTGAAAAATGTAGTGCAAGAAGTGTACAAAATGTTTCTAGAGATACCAATGGAAGTTGATACTCCATTGGAAGAACAAGTGTCGAATATTAGTGAATCCATTCAAGGATTCATGAAGATAATAGACTTAGAAGAGCACACTATGCAAAGTACTCCACCTGAGGAAAGGGAGCAAAGAGAGAACACAACAATGACAATAGTATAAAGTATCAAGAGTTTGGAGGACTGTGCCAAGTTGTATGAAGAAATCACACAATTATGCACTCATCTAACAAAATATGAAAAGTTAAAAGGAATAGGGAAGGAGTAAAAGGTTGTGTTGGAGGAGGCACAAAATTTTAAAGAGACGATGAGCACTCTGCCTCCAATAGAAAATATGGTTGCAATCATGGAGAATAGGAAGTTTTACATAGACATAAACCAAATAAGAGCAGAACAACAGGATCCCAGAAAAAATATTGAGACACTGCAGGAGGAAGTGTTCCAGGTAACAGAGGAACTTGTAGTTGCACAAGGCATAGAAAAACAATAAATACAAGAGAGCGCAGAGAAGTTGAAGACCCACATTACTGCGGAGACAACAGAGGGAATTTTGTAGTAGGAAACATAATTAAAGGAAAAGGTCATGACTGCAAGAGAAACGTTCTGGAATTTCATTACAACATGGAATAAGACTTGAAGTGGCTCAAGATGAGCCACAGGTGTGTTTTGGGGGCCTATTGGAGCAGGAAATTTTGGGACTAGTTTTGGGAATCATGCAGGAGAAAAATGCACAACAAGTTGACTAAGGAGCAACACGCATGGAAGAAAGGAAGGAAGTTAGCACACTTTCAGAAGCAACGTGTGAAAGGAAGAAGTTAGTTGGAAGTAGTTGGACATTTTGGTCCATGTTGTAAAGGGATAAGTCCAAATGTAAATGTACAAATATGTATGGGTTTAGGGTATAAAGAAGTAAGTTTTAAGGTCATAATGGTAGTGGTTGTTTTTGTTATATTTTCAATGAGCTATGGCTCTTGTATCCTCTTTAATTTTTTTGTTTGACTATTAATTGAACCATAACTACTACAGAAAACCAACATCACAAGAAGAATAACCATGCACAAGAACACAAGAAGTATCCTGGGAAACTCTTCTTAACAAGGGAAGAAAAAACAACCAGGGATGATTTTAAGGATGAAAATTTATTTTTAAATGTAGAAACCTTGGCGAATCTTACTAATCCTTCATATGCCAACTATAAATGTTTGGCGATATTTTTGTAAAACTATTCAAATTTCTATGGATTTTATGTATTTTGTATAAAATTTTGGCGATTTTTAAGGTAAAATAATTTTATCTTATAGAATTTGGGCGAATCATTTTTAGAATGGCGAATCGTTTTTTGGAAAAAACCATGGAAAAGTAGCCCATGAGAGAAATTTATCCCCTAAAATCATCCTTGAAAATAACTAATCCTTTGCTATATTCCTCAAGAGAAACACCTCCCACACCATCACCAAACCTAGCACACAAGAGGGTGCTGCAATTTTCATAATTTCAAGCCACAACTTTTGAAATCATGAGATGACAATATGATAAGTGTGTTTCCTCAATGGCGATTCACCTTTATTTATATAAGAATTGTCACATCAAATTATGTGTCTATTGGCACAATAGGGACGACCTCAATAACTCAAAATATAATTAATAATTACCATATTAATTATCTTTTATTTTAATTATCTTTTACATTAATTATTAATCACATTAAGGTGGGGCTAACCTGTACCCTTTACATTACAATTAGGGTTACAAGAAGGTATGACTCTTGAACAATATATCAAGGGATCTTATACACCCACTAGTCCTCATCCACTAGGGGCACATCCATAGGGATGTCTATATCTTTGGCTCACTGCATTACACAGAAGAACCACTTCTTCACTAGTGCTCAACCACTAGTATCACGTTCACTTGTACTCATCTACAGGCACGTCCACTCAACCAATCTTCTTTCCCACTACATTACACATGGGAGTCATTCGGATTTTCTCATCAACTCTCTGCTCAAAGGAGGCTAGTACATCATCTTCATTTTTGTTCTCATTATGATGCACCCAACACTTTGGGATTTCACACGTTCACCTTGTGCTCAACCACAGGCACGTCCAACTCTATAGATCTCCTTTCTCACTGCATTACACAAGAGAATCATCTGGAGTTCTTATCAACTCTCTGTAAGGAGGAGGCCACCTCTACATTCCAGATCTGTCTCATATAGGAACCAAACAACCATCTCAGGGGCTCTCTCTCAGGTTTGTGTCCTGGAGAATGTCTCACGCAGTTGCGATCATCAACACTCCCTCTCATCTATGGAGGCATTCTTCATCAGTCCAAGTCTCACATGAGAGTACTTAGAACTTTGTCTTGGTTATAGTCATCAACACTCCCTCTCAACTAGGGAGGTATCCTTCACCAAGCTAATTTGGTGAATATGTATGCAATATGCTCATGTTTAGGAAAGTACTACATGTGTAATATTTTCCTCTACATCATGTCTCTAATATAATGATATTTTATCTCAATGTGTTTTGATATATCATGAAACACTGGATTCTCAAAGAGATTTACACACATCTCTGGTTATCATCATAGGATCCATCTCATGATCAAGTAAATCTATTAGAATATTGTGAAGCCATAGTGCTTCACACACTCGATGTTGCATACTCTACTTATATGATACTCAAGGCCACAGAGTTTCATTTCTTCATCAGGAAACCATGGAAATATTCATGGTAAGACAACAACCAGATGTGCTCTTCCGGTTCATTGTACTCTCTGCTCGCTCAATATGTATAGGTATATCCCTACAAACTAAAGTCTACATCATAGTCCATATCTAACTGTGTCTCATAGATGTCTCAATACATATTTCGTTGTTGTTTAGTGAGTCTGTCTCGGTTGACTCATAGAATGACTAAGTACATTCACTGCATAGCATGAATCAAGTTTGGTGTTAACCAGATACATCAGTGATCTAATCAGATGTGGATCAATCTCATCTGAATCATCTTTATTAATTTTCTTCAAATCCATCACCGTGGATTTTCATTTTGTCATATTGAGCTTATTTAATATTTCCATTTTTTATTTTCCTTGATTCGCGAAAAATCTCATCAGTCCTCTGTCATACTTCTTGTCCCAAGAAGTAGTGCATCATACTCATATCCTTCATCTCGAAATCAGAAGTCAAATCTTACTTGTATCCAACTAACAAGGTTTTCTGAATAATTTATCAAAATCAAGTTCTCGTCACCAATAATGTAATAGTATAGTTTTGGATCAACAATACTCTTGTTGAAAACCAAACTCATCAAGAATCCATCTATCTGATGTATTTTCCAACTCATGGATGGTAGTACATATGGAAATGTATCAGATTACTGGATCAATATGTCTCATCATAGTTTACTCCCTCTTATTGTGAGAATCCTCTGACTATAAGTCTCGTTTTATATTTCTCTATGCTTCCATCAGTTGCATGTCTTTCTACCTCTTGCAGAGTTTTCCAAGCCTAGACATGTCTTTTATAGCTTGCTGCAAAGTCCCTGGGAATACCAACCAGAGAAACTGGAACAACATGTTAATGGCTATCTCTCTTTGGACTCCTGAAGAGGAAGAAGGTACTATCTCTCTTTCTCAATTAGTTTGACTCCTTCTGAATCAAGTCACTCCCTTTGAAGTCTAAAGGATAAGCTTATTCCTTTGTTCTTAGCCTTCCAGAGAGTGAAAACCACTGGAAGTTTTGCTTCAATGTTATGATGAGAAATGACATTCCTTGCAATTTTTCCTTGTAGCCATCTATACCATACAAGTCTCTGATGAGGTTTTCATCATCCTTTACTGATGTAACTGACATGAGAGTATCACATATTTGCAGTTCTATCCTTTTGTTGGTGATCCAACTTGCTATGACTATTTGAGTTTATCAAGGTTATGTCCACTTTTTGACATTTAGAAAAATTTCAAACACACTGTTGTAGCTATCCTTGTATCTTTTGTTGCTACTTAAATTTGTTATGTCTTGACTTCAGATCTATATTTTAAGGTTTTCAATTTGGTTTGTAACATATTTAATGCACTTTAGACAAACCATCAATATCCTTCTATGTTTTTTGGGATATACACCAGCACTATCATTTAAACACTTGCATCAAAGAAGAATGGAGATATCCCACTTAGATACAATCCTTGAACTATATGAAGGAATAATATTTGATATAGGTGAATCATGCAATGTGTCTCCATATTCATCATTGAATAATGGAGTCAAATTGTTTAAGAGCATTCAGAATCGGTGAGAAGTCTCTTGCAACATGAGGGTTGGATGAGCCACTGATAAGAGAATTTGTAGAAGTAGAGAGAGGACCAACACCATCTTATGAAGGAGAAGGGTTCAATAAAACATGAAAGTAATCATCTAGGAGAGGTCATATATGGTGACGAGAGGAAAAATTGATGGCAAATCGAAAGACAAACCACTGTCACTTCAATTTGTATTTATGTGCTTCAGGGTGAGTGTATATCACCTCTAAGAGGGCTTCCCTGCTCAACAATTTCTCTAGTATGCCCAACACTGAAGAAATGAAGGATCCTCTATTTTGTATGTGTGGATGGAACTTAAAATCACACCACCGTGATTAAAGAAATGAAAAATATGTAGGTCTTCTTTCAACTTGTTATCTTATGTCAATGGAAAAGAATTTGTCCCGTCAGATGAGGCACGAGTTTCAAGTTTGAATAGGATAAGAATAGAGTTGGTAGAGACGGCTTCCTTATAGCTTTATAGTACATGTATAAACGTAGAATCTAGGCAGCAATATGACTCATAAATTTAGTTGATTGTGTTGTTGGTATATTGCATAAGCCTGCCGTCTTAGTTGTTCAAAAACACTCAGGAAGACAGATTTTGCAGGCCGGTCAATTTATTTTGACAACCAATCTCCTCCTATGCTCTGGGCTCCTCTCCTTCACCACAAAACCTTACCACGAAGCCTCAAAAGGGGTCTTACCCTTCTCTTCTAGGTTGAGGCAGTCTTTATTTTACTATAGAAGAGGTCCGAGCCTTCTTATTTAGGTGTTTCCTATTGGGGTATATCCATGGTAGCTATGGAGGAGCCTCAAAACAGGTCGGGTTCTTTTACAGTGGATGAATTTTAGGGTTAGCCAAGCTCCTTAGGCCTCAACTACCTTCTCCCTAGGTTTCAGCCTCTTCTAATAGGTTCCAATCCTTCTCCATACATTTTGGTTTGTTTCAAGGGTTAGATATACCACAAAATTGTTTATAAGGAAAGGATATGGCCCTCTCTCATCTTCATATTACCATATAATTGGTAGACCTTACCTTCATTTTTTGTGTGCAATGGTCTTCTTCAAGCTTGATCTGAAACCATGTTATTTTCAATGAATTATGGCTCTTGTATCCTCTTTAAATTTTTTGTTTGACTATTACTTGAACCATAACTACTACAACAAACCAAGACCATAAGAAGAATAACCATGCACAAGAACACAAGAAGTATCCTAGGAAACCCTTATCAACAAGGGAAGAAAACCAAGCCAATCCTTTGTTAAATTCCTCAAGAGAAATACTTCCCACACCATCACCAAACCTAACACACAAGAGGGTGCTACAATTTTCATAATTTCATACCACAAATTCTGAAATCATGAGATGACAATATGATAAGTGTGTTTCCTCAATGGGGATTCACCTTTATTTATATAAGACTCGTCACATAAAATGATGTGTCTATTGGCACAATAGGGCGGACCTCAATAACTCAAAATATAATTAATAATTACCATATTAATTATCTTTTATATTAATTATATTTTACATTAATTATTAATAACATTAAGGTGGGGCCGACCTGTACCCTTTACATTACAATTAGGATTACGGGAAGGTTTGACTCTTGAACAATATACCAAGGGATCTTACACACCCACTATTGCTCATCCACTAGGAACACATCCATAGGGATGTCCATATCTAAGGCTTACTGCATTACACAGAAGAACCACTTCTTCACTAGTGCTCAACCACTAGTATCACGTTCACCTGTGCTCATCCACAGGCACATCCACTCAACAGATCTTATTTCCCACTGCATTACACATGATATTCATCTCGATTTTCTCATAAACTCTCTGCTCAGAGGAGGATAATACATCATCTTCAATTTTTTTCTCATGATTATGCACCCAAAACTTTGGGATTTCACACGTTCACCTTGTGCTCAACCACAGGCACATCCAACTCTGTAGATCTCCTTTCTCACTGCATTACATAGGAGAATTATCTAGAGTTCTTCTCAACTCTCTGTAAGGAGGAGGCCATATGTACATTCTAGCTCTGTCTCAAATAGGAACCACACACCCATCTCAGGGCCTCTCTCTCAGGTTTGTGTCCTGAAGAATGTCTCACGCAACTGTAATCATCAACAGTTTTTGTGTTTTGGTGAGCTATTCATGAGTTAGTATATGGGGAGTATGAGAAGAGAGCTAAGTGTACCATGTGTGTGCAAATGACTAGGGAATTTTGGGTTATAATTGAGTTATAATGTATGAGCACAATGTTCACCTTTTGTAAGAGATGATTCTGAATATTAATATAAAAAGCTAGTCATTGTGGATGTATCCTAGTTTTGGGTGAACCATGTTAAATATGGTGTCTTTGTGTATGTTGTAAAGTGTTTGTTTATTGTTCTAGTTATTGTGCACACTTAATGAATGAATGGTTAATATGAATATGCTATATGATTTTTCTGCACACATGTTATATGGTATAATGAATAAATGTTAAGTAGATTGGTAAGAATAAATACCTCACATCCCTTCACGACTGCACAAACCTGGTTCCTATAGTGCCCATAGATACTTTGGGTGAGACTTCACCTACTTGTGGGTAATGACGAAAGGGATAGTATCTTAATGGCTTTGTTTGTGAATTAATGTTGAACCCTTGGTCTTCCCACTACATGCTAACAGGATGCAACAAAGCCCCCTTAATGTTTTCTTTTACAAAAGAAAGGAAAGGGCCCCCCTATTAAAATTTCAAACCTATTGTCTAATCCTCTATTTCTTAAGCCTAATGTTGTCTCTTTGCCTACATTGAGGGATTTTGAGGTTTTCTCTTGATCGGTGTTTATCTTTGAATATTGTTGATTATTCCTTCTGATATGATGATTTCAAATGTCTTCATGATATTTATTGACCTATGATGTTTCGTTGGCATTTTTGTGATAGAATTGACATGCCATCTTTTGACCTTTTGTTGATTCTGAAATGTTTGGTGATATTATGTGGTTGCAAGGTTTGGTTTTCCTTTTCATATATTGACTGAATAACTCAAACTATGCATCTTCATGCTGGCATGATTGTGCTTCATGTTTTCATCTTTGTTTTTTTGCATGCAGATTCTACTCACATGCTTCGAACTCTAAGTCTAAATCACCTAATTACTGACCCTTATTTTGAGTTGAGACTTGGCACATGTAGTTTCAGGAAATTCATCTACATCCACCATGCTATCACTGAATAAACCTAACACTCTCTTATAAATTGGATTAAAGGTAGGGAATACAATATTTATGTATTGTTAAGGTTGCTCTTCACTCTTTTCTACGGTATAGAAATGATGCAAGTACAAAGAAAGAAGAACTCTTGTGTGGATTTTCCTTTGACCTATGGCTTGTATGACTGCTACATAATCTCTCCTCTTCTATTATTCTCTCAAAATTCCACTCTCGGATGTTCTTCTCAACTATGGAACAAGATACAATGCAAAATAATTGAACCCCTTCTCCTCCTAGTGTCCCAGTATTTAACATATCCCGATAGCAATCTAGGGGTAGGTTTTTGACTTCCTCAACCATCAATTATGATTGGTTTTTGGACCTTCTAGAATATTCTTGAAATTACATACATGGCAAGCCCCATATGAACAAGTAATATGGGATGACATGGCATCCTCCTATACCATGGTGGTCAACATGATAATTCAACTTACGAGAAGCATAACTTTTGCATAGAGCTTCGATTGACGTGATTTTTGAACCGTTGGAAAGGTCTCAATGTTTATAATAGAGTCACGGGGACAATCAATGCTAGGAAATTTTGGACCCAAAAAAATGTCGTTTGATGCATCAAAATGGCACCAGAAAGTTCTAGACCCCAATTTTCCAAACTGGGACCTGCCACTGAAATGGCCTTGCAAGTTGATTCCTCCAACTTTTTCCACTTTGAAAGGATCAACATAGATGAAAGATAATATAATGATCCAATCTGGATCACATAGGGGTAGAGAGGATATTATAGAGCTAGATGATACTATGAGAAGCATATAGAATGAAGTGCAGATTTATAGAGTGGACAATGAAAGTATGATGAGGGATCATGAAGAGATACTGCAGAATTTGAATATGATACCAAATAAAGTCAACAAATATTTTGGCATAAAGTAGGCATCCAGTGCAAGGCAAGTAGAAACATCCATATCTCATGACCATGGGGGATCTAGGAAATCAAAGAGTGTTAGTAGACATCATCGCCATTCACTAGGACACTCTATCAGAAGGACGCATGTGCATTAAAGGTTAGAGAGAAGCCTGAGTGTGTCCCCTATCAGAAATCAAACAAGGAGGTATGAGTTGGATATTTTGTAAGGAGAGATCAAGAAAATCAAGTCACCATCATTTGATGGATAAATAGGATGGGGGAAGATGTTGAATCCTATTCATTGGGCATGAGAAAATATTTCCATTGGCATGAGTATCCATCACATGTAGAATCCAAGATTTCATTATATTATCTTCAAGGAAAAGTATCTATGTGGTGGGATCAGATCAAGTAGGTCAAGCACATTGATGAAAACAAAATTTTCTAGAATTAGTTCAAGAAATATTTCCAACAACAATACTTGTTAGAGAATTATTATGAAAATAAGATGAAAGAGTTCTTTGAACACAAGCTTTGGAGCATGACAGTGGATGAGTGTGAACGGAGGTTCCTTGAACTGTTGAGGCATGTTGCCTTCATAAAATATGATAATTTAAAATCCAAATATTTCTATGTGGGATACCTTCTTTCTATAGTGATAAGATGCATTATGATGAGCCCAGGACATTGGAAGAGATCATAAGAAAATCGAAGCACATTTATGAGTAGAATAGAGGAAGAATAGATTTCCAAAAGGATTGGGGTGACAAAAAGAAAGGAAAGATAGATCAGAGAAAGGAAGGATTCAAGCTTCCTTTCATCAGGAACAACACTCAATCATATCAACAAGGAAAATAAACATAGGGTGAGCATAAAAAGACAGATTTCTTGGGGAAAAGGACAAGGAAACGTCTTGTAAATTGTTCTAGGTGTGAAGGAGACCACTTATATAAGGATTTTCCTCACAATGAGATAGGATGAGGACTATGCACAACATTCAAAAAGAGGATACAGTAGATGATGTGGGAAGGAGCATGCCACAGATTTATGTAGCCTTGGAACACATACAAGTAGACTACCATTCCCGCATGATTGACGTAGAAGGTAAGATCGATAATCATCCCATAGCTATTTTGATTTATTCTAGAGCTAGTCATGGCTATATAGATACAAAAATAGTTGAAAGGTTTAAATTGAAGAGATGTAAGCATGAAAAGTATTGGTTGGTTCATCTAGCCACTAGAACCAAGAGGAAAATCAATGAACTTGTCAAATATTTCCCTGTAAGCATGAATGGATTTAGCACTAAGGAATATTTAAACATCGTACCACTTGGGCCATATGATTTCTTAATTGGTATGGATTGGATGGATCAAAACTGTGTTGTCTTAGATTGCTACAGAAAGGATTTCACATGCCTTGATGAGGAAGGGAATTCAAGGATGATGTAAGGTGTTCCAAGTCCTATATCTTTCAGATATATTTTAGCATTGCAACTGAAAAGAAGTTTTAGGAAAGGATGCCAAATATATGCAACACATATGGAAGAGCTAGCAAAAGATAAGGAGCCAAGCCTTGAATATGATCCAGTACTAAATGAGTATGAAGATGTGTTTGGGGAGTTTCCAAGATTTCCACCAAAGAGAGATATTTATTTCTCTATTGAATTAATGCCTAGAGCTTCCCTGGTGTCCTAAACTCCCTACAAAATGATCACATCGGAGTTGAAAGAGTTTTAGATGTAGCTAGAAGAATTGTTGAATAAGGGATACATGCACCCAAGTGTCTCACCTTGGGGTGCCCCAGTTCTCTTTGTGAAGAAAAATGATGGAACTCCGAGGTTGTGCATTGACTTCAACCAGTTGAATAAGTTCACCACAAAGAATAGGTACCCTCTATAGTAGATTGATGATATTTTCTATCAACTGAAAGGAGCAAGGGTATTTTCCAACATTGACCTGAGCTTAGGTTACCATCAAGTGAGAATCAAAGAAGAAGACAATAGAAATACAACATTCAGGAAAATGTATGGCCACTATGAGTTTGTGGTGGTTCCATTTGGCTTAAAAAATGCACCAGCTACATTTATGTGTCTAATGAATGGAGTGTTTAGAGACTCCCTCGAAAAGTTCGTCAATGTCTTCTTGGATGATATTATTATCTACTCCAAGATAGAGGAGGAGTATGAGAAACATTTGAGGATGGTGTTGTAAGTTTTGAGAGATTACTAATTGTATGCCAAGCTAAGGAAGTGCACTTTCTATCAAAGAAAAATCCATTATTTGGGCTACATTGTCTCAAAGGAAGGCATATTAATGGACCTTGAAAAGATTGAAGCAATAAAAAATTGGCCAGCACCAAAGAATGTCTCATAAGTGAGATCCTTTATGCGATTAGATGGATACTATAGGATATTCAATGAAGGTTTCTCCAAATTTGAAAATCCAATCACTTCATTGTAGAAGAAGGGAATAAAGTTTGAATAGATTGTTAAGTGTGAGGAGAGTTTCAAACACTTAAGCAATTATTGACCAGTGCACCTATTCTAAAGGTTGCATATCCAGATGAGCATTTTTTTGTGTGCACAGATGCATGAAAGGAAGGGGTCGAGGGAGTCCTTACATAGAATGGGCATGTCACATATTAGGAGTCAAGCAAGTTGAAGGAGCATGAAATACATTATTCTACCCATGACTTAGAGTTGGCAGCCATAGTTCATACCTTAAAAATGTGGAGGCATTATTTCATGGGAAGGAAGTTTGAGCTAAAGACAGAGCATAGAGTTCTGAAAAACTTGTTTGAGTAACCAAAACTAAATGATAAAAAAACAAGATGTCTAGAATGTCTCAGTGAATATGATTTCGAAATCAGTCACATCAAGGGCAAGGAGAATAAAGTGATTGATACACTCAACAGGAGGGTGCATGAAATGCGTGCCACAATCATTAACATGCATCATTCATATTTGAAGAGAAGAAAGTATTAATGATATAACATCGTATCAAAATTATGCACAAGTTACAGAAGGCTTGCAGCAGGAAAATGTACCATTGAAATTTAAATACGATAGTTTGGGAGAGGATGGAATCCTCGTGTTCCGGGAAAACGTTTATGTTCCTAACACTCAAGATTTGAGAAATTTAGTGTTGAAGAAGATGCACAATGGACTATATGTTGGTCATCAAGGATACTAGAATAAAATTATAGCAATAATAAGATAAAATTTCTATCCTAGAATGAAGAAGGATGTGGTTGATTAGATAGCCAGGTGCATGGAATGATAGAAAGTGAATATTGAGTACAGACATCCAACGAGATTGTTATATCCATTTCCCATTCCTAAATGAAAATGGGAGGTAGTTGTGATAGATTTTTATCACCAATTTTCCAAGAATAGTAAGGAAATATGATTCCATCATGGTAGTGGTGGACAAACGTACGAAGGTTGCACAATTTATTTAAGTGAAAACAACTCATAAGGAAAACAACATTATAGAGATTTACATGAAGGCGATTGCTAGGCTACATGGTG
>ML794113.1:186141-198514 GCA_009831015.1 Picea engelmannii | reverse complement strand
TAGAGGAAAAAAGGAGATCGCTAAGATTGGCAATTTTCCTAAAGTTGGAAGCAAGATATTGTGGGCCATTTAAAGTTTTAGAGAAGATAAGCCAAATTTCATACATTCTTGCATTGCCTACATCTATGAGAATTCATAATGTGTTTCATGTGTCTTTATTGAAGAAATATGTGACTCATCCTAACCACATGAGTGATTGGATTGTGATCCAAGTGGATCATGAAGAGGACTTTCGAGTGGAACCAATGCACATCCTCGACCAAAAATTCAAATTTCTCCAGAATAAAGAAATCAGTGTAGTAAAGGTTCAATGGACTTGCTACGGTCCTATAGATTCCACGTGGGAGCACAAGGAAACCATGTGGGAGGAATACCCAAAAAGTTTTGAAAATTTTGAAGAATGTCGATTTTACATAAGTATACAAGACTCCATTTTGGTAGTTGGAGTTCCTGGAGCCACATATTGGAGAGTTCATGTCTGATCTATGCTGGAGCCTCAAAAGGGAAGTGGTACAACTTGAGAGACTGCAATGCAAAGAAGGGGGTACACTTCCTTGGGTTGTGCAGGTTGCAGGAAATGAGATATGGATTGTTAGAATTGTTGTAGGAGTTGAACTTGCAGAATTTCCAAGTATTATGATGTAAATTGTATACATGTATATTGGTATGGTGTTGTGCACCAAGGATGGTACAATTTGTAGGGGGAGGGGAATGTAACATCCCCATTTATAATCCCTATTTTAGCAATGTGTAATTAAATACAATGTATGATCATGGGCTTGAATATATAATTTGTAAACATTGTGTATGACTGTAATAATAATATAAATGTGATGTTGGTTTCGAGTGGACTCGAATAGAGTAATTGGGGGCTAATTTTCCACAAGAGAGGGGAATGTATAGGAATTTCTATGAAAGGGGTACAAAGGGGGGGTGGGGGGGTGAATTATTCATTGGTATAATTTCCAACCCACTTTCCTAAAATTATTACTTTGAGTGAACCTTCTAATTTTCTTTTGAGTGTATGAAATCCCAATCATTAAACACGTGTAAGAGGGTTTGGTGGGAAAAGTCACATCCCATATTTATGAGAGCATGGGGGTTGAGTACAATCAACCTTGGGAATTGTGAGTCAACTCTCATGGGTAAAAGGGAAATTTGAGTGGCCATGATGGGCATCTTTTGGCATCTAGTTTTGGAAATAACAAGAGAGTGTGGAGAATTAGACCTTGGAGGAAGCCATAGTAGGTATTGTGGGTAGCTAGTTGGAGCTCTTCTTGCATGACTAAGTAGGTTGTTAGTCCTCTAGAGAGAGATATTTATACGTGATATTTTTTCCTTTGACTACAGGTTGTTCAGTTAGTTTTCTTGGAGAAGATAGCATCCTTGGAGTCCCCAAAAATAGATATTCCTATCCAATCTTGTGTTGGAGCCCAGGAGAGAAGAGGGAAGGCCCGAGGGACTATGTGTAGTGAAGGGGGATCCCAACTCCTTGGGTTTCACAGTTTGAGGGGAAGAGTAATATGGAGGATTGCGATAATTGTAAGAAAGATAGTGGATTGTGGGAGTGAAATGGTTCATGAGAGACACCCTCTTTTGTGGAATCGTATCCCTAGATTGGGGGTGATATTGATCCAAGTGGATATTGGTGGCCACCCAACTATTCCAACTGGATCCTCTTGACATTTTTTAGTTCAACATGTTCTTCTATAATTATTTTTAATTATGGGTTATTGTTGGCCCTTGACCAAGTTTTGAGGAAACATTAGTCATGTTTGACTACTTTTGGAACTTCGACAGGCTGGTCAAAGATGGAGCGTCTAGGTGAAGCGGGGATCGCGGGATCTCACTTGTTTTGTGGACCCAACAAGGGTTTCATTAGGGATTTTGTATTAGGGTTTTAGGATGTCGGCCCATGGGTTTACACATGATTAGGCCTTGTTGTCATTTTATAAATAAGAAGTATCTAAGCGATGTAAGTAGTAGAGTTAGCTATGTGCATAGTATGTTTGGCTTAGTGCAAGAGACTGGGTTGGCTGTGTGCAAGAATGTGTTAAGGCTTTGTTGGCAGCAATAATATAATTTCTATTTTTATAAGCTGCCTACACAGGGTATCTAAATTTTCACTACTCGTTATGAGCAATGACAGTTATCACTTGTTTCTTTTTACATACCTACCTTTCGATTTTTGTTTTCATGATTGTAAGCATGAAAACTCACAGCTGGAATTCACACTTGATTTAAATTTTTGATCAAAGGATTAATGTTCATATGGTCTATTATCGAATTGTCATATTTCGCTATGAACATGGTTGTTTTCCTTATTATAACTCCTTGGTCCTAAACATGTCTTGGTTACATAAGTAAAAAAAACCTCCCACTCATCAATATTCGATTAATAGTAATGGGGTTTGATTCATAAGATTTTTTTAACGCAATGTTTATTTGAAACGTTTACCTTGTAATCAAGTCATGAATATGTGCACTCTATGGTATACAAGCGCTTACATCCTTACACTACCCATATCCCAAGGTTTCATATGAGTTACAGCATGGTATTATTGCTCGGAATGGCCTCTGGCCTCACGATCTCTTTCCCACGCATGGTGATTAAGGCTCCTACCTACCATTTCGAACTATCTTTTCATTGCATTGAGGAAACTCGGGACTATGGCTCTGTGTTTTTTCGATCAAACCCTACCTTCGATTTCCATGTTGATTCCCTATTGTTAGCCATGGCTCCTGTGGTGAGGATTGAGCCCAATGGCATCCAGACCTTGTTATCGTTTGACAATGCCAAAGATGACTTAGAAAGGAACGACCGGTGTGTGTTTATTGAAAAGCTTGAGGGTTTCAATCTAAGAGTTGCTCAAGAATTCACGTTGACATTCGACGGTTGCAGAGAAAAAATAGGAGATGTGCATCTTGAGGTAAATGAAGATTTTATAAGACAAGCTACCAGTTTACCAGCTGTGGGGAAAAGGTGGTTCAAGAACGCAAAGGTTGAAGAGGTCCCCTGGTCATTGTTGTTCACCTCAAGGAAAATTACCATCTGCGACCGAGGTATGCCTGTCTCGTCTCTAAAACCTAGGTGGCATGATCTGTTAGCTATTGTGAAACAGTTCATTACCTGTGAAGGGAGATTTGGGTTGGTTTTCTTGTATCACCTGCGATTTCTTATGATATTTATTGATTTCCCACTGAACATGCCTTATTTCCTCCTTAGAAGTTTGTACAAGATGGTAAAGCGGTTTAAAAGGTAGAAATCTGATGCTAGTTTATTCCATCATGGTTTAATCAAAATTATCATGGCACATCAATTGCAATTAAACAACGATAACTAGGATTCTTTTGTGTTGCGAAATGGTTTCGGTAATAGTGAGTTGGTACAGGTTGACAAACCTGTCATCACATAAACCCTTGTGAAACCTACCATCTCTCCTCCGTCGCTCATGCCCTGTGATCCTATTTCTAATTTGGAACCCTCGACCTACCCTGATTCTACCCAACCCGACACTCAACCAGATTCGTATCCTAAGGGTTGTGTTAAGACTGTTAAAAAATCCACAAGGAAAAAGTTTAAAGGCAGCTTCGATGTCAATTATAAGAGTAAAAGGGGCACTCGTTGGGTTTCACGGTGTGCTCAAAACAAACCCAAGCCCTGTGCAGACAAAAACACAATTGTGGTAAGTGAAGATTCAGATTCAGAGATTGAAAGGTTCCTAGCCAAAGAGTATCCATATTCATATGGACTTTTCTCTGATAGACCCTACGATTATGTTACTAACCTACCACCGTGTCTAAAGGACAATCCTGATTTTCCTGGAATCAAACTCAGTAATGAACCTACAGGTCAAATGGACGATTCCCCACCTGTTAATACTATCAGTGACGATACACAGTCTATACAACCGCACTGTAATGAATGTCGATCCTGGATCAATAGGTATTACAAGGATGTGCCTTTACTACAGTCTCGGCTTAAATCCTTGGAAGACCAGGTGGATTCGTTAATGAAGGAGAATAGCAGACTCCAATCCATAGCTCAAACGAAAGACAAACGCCAAAAAACCACAGGGTTTGTTGTTTTTAAGAATGTGGAAGCAGCGACTGCAATAGTAAATTCAAAGATTGCTTGATTAGTTTGAATCCCTTAATTTGAGGTATGATCCTTTTAAAAGTTTAGTATGATTCTGTCTTTCTCAATTTAGCATACACGATTTGTTTGCACATATTAATTTTTAGTTTGTTTTGATTGATTGAATAAAATATGATTCTAGTTATAATTATAACAAGCTACAAAATCGTGAGATTCTGTAGCTAGTTAGAAAAATTTGAATTACTTGTTTTGATAACTGAAAGTACATCTGAAATCTTTTTATTTTTATTTGTTTTCAAGAACCCATGATTTCTAAGGAGATTTGAAGCACTGTTGGCATCTCTCAGCCATACTATATTTATGTTTTTAGTTAATAGATTAAGCTGTTAGTTTTTGGCATCAAGTAGAATCTGGGAGGTTGCATCCCCCACATTTTTTGGAACAGATTGGATGTTATCAACAGGAAACGTTTTGTTCCTAGAACCTATATAAGTATGTTGTTTTGTAAACTTGAAATCATCTCTGCCTGGGGCAAAAATTATGGATTTATGATTTACAGACTTGAATAGAATATGATATTTGCACAGCTTTAGCTTCTCTATATCGTGTTTTTATTCAAGTTATGATTATTTCGATTTGTAGTTAGATTGTGATTGCTTTAGCTATCGTGGTTTATTGCAGATTGATATGATAAAATTTATATGATATCCATGTTTTATGTCCCATATTTAACATACAATAATTATTCTGTTCAAACTTGAGATTAAGAGATTTATCTTCTTCATTCGTTGAACATTTATACACAAGTTTTCATAGCAGGATTTATCTAAATGTGTCCACTTGTGAAATTATAAGATTGTTGTTACTATATCTCTCATATGTTCTATCATTCGGATTCAATCATTACTGCTTCACATTTACGAGAAGCATTTGTGGGATCTGTTGCGGGTTTGCCTCATCAGACAGCGATATTGGATGCTATACACAGGACGAATATGAGATACGATTACATGTTAGTTTGTTAGTTTTATTTCATTAGTTTAATTAATACAGAAATTTCCTATAGCCTAAACACATTCTACTGTTTGTTATCTCTGTTTTCAATTAGACAGTTGGTTATTTCATTTCTTGTTTATAAACATTATAAAAAAATAAATCAAAAAGATTGAATGATATCTTTGATGTTGTTTAATAAATCAATCCATATTCGATTTTCGCAGATTAAGATTAAAATTTGCATTTTGTAAATGTTATATATATATTAGAAATAAGTCATTTGTATATATTATACATATAATAAGTAGACTTATGTTATAAATATTAGTTAGTAAACTGTAAATATATATTAGATCTGTATATAATTTTCAGCGAGTGTTATTCATTAAGTTATTTTATTTTCTTTAGTTTTGTTTTTCGCTTTCTTAGGACTTAGATCAGCTAACGGAGCCGCTAAACCCATCGGAGTGGATCAATCCAAATGGCTTGGGTTAAGTAAACAACCCCAGACCGGATTCACTCCTCCAATTGACGAGCGGTCAATTTCTCCCGTTAACAGGCTTGCAGAGGTAAGTGCAAGTATGTTGTAAGTTGCTATGTGCATAAACTTTGTATATAGTTTCTCTGTGCTATTAAAGAGTTGTCTTTGTACCCTGACCTAATTTTGAGGAAGGTCGATCTAGTGCGTGGTGCACAGATCACCTATCCATTGCGGAGTTGGGCTATGTGGCTTTGTGCACAGGAGAAGATGAATGTAAGGAGATCAAAGACTGATAAATAAGAAGAAGAAGTTAGTGGACATAGCCCCACACTGGGGTGAACCAAGTATATCCTGTGTCTTGATGTGCTTTGTGCGATGTTGTTTATGTGGTTATTTTCTTAGTGTTGTTGTTGTTATGAATAATGAATACATCCGATGTTGTAGCTTAGTGCTTAATGATGTGAATGAATGCTATATTTGAGATAATGCTATGTGCTAAATGATTGGAACTATTAGATCTTGATTGTTCATGCGTTGATCTGTAATAAGGGTTAAGCTGCGATGTAAATGAGAATCATAATCTAATGCATATTGTTGGCTAAGTGCTCTGTTAAGTATTGTAATCACATATCTGTGTCCCATCTTGGTTGTAGACACCTGAGTCCTATAACCCCCCCTGCCTCTACCTCGGGTGAGGCTTCATCTTCTTCACAGGTGTTGCCGAAAGGGCCAGTAGTTAGGGATTTTTTGGTGCATTGTTGAAGCGTTGAACCTTGGGTTTTCCCTATGTGCCAACAAATGGTTCTGTTGTCAGGACCTAAAACTGTGATTTCTAGGAACTGAAGAGAAGAGAAATCTCTATGCATAGATCTGTTGTGGTAGTGCGCAGTATTATAATCAACTTGTGAAGATTTGTCCTAAGAAAGGAACCTGATCTGAAGAAAAGAGGTAATATTATAAATCTTTGTGCTCTGGTAAAGGTAAGATAAGTGAAAAAAAATTCTTCGAAAGTATGAATCTAGGTATGTTTGATAGATTTTATCCTAGTCTGAAAACTAGGGCACAGTTAAAAGAAAGAGTTGATCTGAATCAATGTCATAGAAATAGAGAAAGATATGTTATTCCTATGCATAGAAAGAATTTTTGGACTAATAAGTGGATGCAGGAACCTAGAAAGAATTTTTTTAGATTGCAGGTCTAACAATGTGATCCCAATGCGCAATACAGGAAAGACTGGGGGTCATTTAAAATAAAAAGAGCATTGACACTGTGTTACAATGTAGGAGACTGGGACATCTTGCTAAAGAATGCCCTGGTGTAGGTCCTATTTGTCTTTGTCTTTGTTGTAAAGCCATTGGTCATGAGGTTGAGGATTGTCCAAGAATGATTTCTAAAGTTGAAAAGATGAACATGGGACAAGAAAAATATGAAGTAGGTCAAGAGACTAAGGATATGTTAAAGAACCATACAGAAAAAGAGGCAGAGACTATGTTAATACAGTTAAAATAAGAAATGGATGATCACATAGACACCATTTTACCAGAGATCCTGAAAGAAAAACAGTGCATAGTCACAAGGATAGAACACTTTGACATATCATGTATTATATTAAGAAACACATGTGAATATTATTCCAAAAAGCACTTGGGAAATTTTGGGAAAGCCTGCTATGATACCTTCACTAGGAAGGATAGGCTTGTTTAAAGGAAAGATGATAACCCTGTGTGAAAGAGCTACTAATATACCTATGATTGCTCATGAAACGTCAACAAAAGAGGGCTTTGAAGTTATTAGGTTTGTTGAGAACAATTCTCCTTTCCCACTTTTATTAGGAAAGACTTGGATTGAGAAGGATTAGATCAGAAAGAAAGTAGAGGAGGAAGCCACAGAAAAGAAAAAGAAAGAACTAAGGGATTTCATAGCTCAAAGAATAGATTGACTGATAGAAGAACGAGAAGTTGAGTCGAAGAAGAAGAATGAAAGAGAAGTAGTTGTCAACTTTGAAAGAGCACAAGAAGGGATAAAGGACCTATCCATGCAAGAAGAAAGTATGTCCACCCAGGACCTAGTTAGCAAAGAGGTATTACCTTTGAACCCTTTGAAAGAACATCAGTCGTACGAAGTTACCATGCTAAGAAAAGATAAGAACAAGAATGGAAAGAGAAATCCAGAGACTCAGATCACATGAAAGGAGGCAAGGAAGCTCAGTAAGAAGAAATCCAATTTAGAAAAACTATATCACATTCCATAAAAGACTTCGCAGGAGGCATATCTGTAGAAATTGAACTTTGTGGGAATAACATAACTACACAGAATGGGACTTCTCCACGACAAATCTATATGACCATTGGAGGCGCCCCGACCATTAGAATGAAGCTCCAAAATGGATAGAAATGCAGTTATTACCAGAAAGACCACCATTGGACCATTGGGACCACGCTATAATGGATAGATTTGTATTGATTGAGGCATTCCTACCCATTAAAAGAATCTGTTACGACGTTTCTTATTTAACCCGTCGGACGCTACACTGGGACCACTTTTTGAAAACCAAGATATCCAAGCTAACATAGAATCGATTTCAAATCGTGTTGTTCTTTCTAGACCTCGCCATCCATTTGATTACCTTGCTTGTCCATTCACCTACCCGATTTATTTTGTTACAAGTGTGAATGTCGGTCGAACATAGCGAGTTAGAGAAGTCTATGGAGGAGATACTTGTAGACCTCATGACTGAGAGAGTCATATCTATGGGAATATAGGCATCGTCAACTGGTGGATTCCAAGCACCCCCATCGACTGGATGACATTCTTGCTGCACTACTGAGAAGCGAAGAAAACACCGCGACGATATGGCTAACGTGAAGCAGATCCCTTCAGTCTTGCAGGAGTACATACCGCCTTTGGCTAGCACGATGAACCGCGACAGTAGCTTGCATGACTTTAAGTACACATTAATCACCGCATACATCTCTAAGGGGATACACATAGTTGGACCCCAGTTAGGACACATTCCATCTTTGAAGAACAACGACTTCAACCTCAGAGATCAAAAACACTATGCGATTCTCGCACCGCATAGGTATTTGATGAAGACGATTGGGAAGAAGCCATGCATAGTATCCCATCTGTGGATAAAGGATCTCATGCAATCAAGGATCGTGAAAATGATGAAGATCCCTCATTTTGGCCGACACTAGAAGGTTAACGCTTGTGTTAAACTCCTCATCTCATGCTATCATGGAGGATATATATGGCTTGATAGATGCGTCACTGTGGATCCGGTGTTGATCCACCTCATCACATGACTGAGTATGTAGGGATTGGACCCTCACTAGTTCTACCCAGGGAAGACTTCAGATCTCTCTCTGGCACAATGCATAAAGGAATCCTATGGCGATGTAGAGAATGGAAAGCAAGGCTACAAGGTATCCTCCATCCAGGATGGCATAGTGCACCTAGCTTGTCATCTTATAGCTGGTAAGATAGTAAGAAAGAACCGTCCAACACAAGTCACTGGATTCATAGTAGACCTCACAGGGAAGTGTGTATAAGGAATGAAAATTGTTAAGAACCCAATACTATCATAGAAAAACGCCACAAAGATTTAGAGAACAATATAGAATAACCACACTTTTATTATAAGAAAACCCTTAGGGTAGGGAAACACCATACAATGGATCATATTATGGAAGGGATCCTCTCCTCTTCACTTGCCTCTTCGAGGGGGAATCCTCCTATTGAGCTTCATCTCCAAATACAATAATTCTCTTCATGTCCCATTACATTTCTTGAACCTCTTTATATAGTGTTACCATCACCTAAGAACATTCTAGAGGATGAATATTCTAGAAGTAGAACCTTCTAAGAAGTCCTCTTATATTTATTATATCTAACTACCCATTTATTATATCTAACTACCATAGTGGGCCTTATTTAATAATATAGTGGACCTAGTCCACCTTACATTGAATGGCCTCCACTATTATCACTATGGGCCCTCTGGGCTCCCACTACTACCTCTATAGCTACCTAACATTCCATCCCCCTCATGAAAGCATTGTCCTCAACACTTGATGTACAACCATATACCAGGGTCCCATGGATAATTGTGGACCATAATGCTGAAGAATATTGGAGAACCAAGGTCCCATGTAGAAAGGAAAACCACCATGCTAAAGTAGTCCAACCGCCATTGTAAACCTGGGTCCCATGTCTAAGTGCTCATGTGAACTCCACATGGAAGATATCGGCACCCAATAACCAACTGAAAATGATGCTCCCAATACTGACACCTATCATGTGGATCCAAATAAGAATATCCATCCACATAGTGGGAAAGGGTCAAAGCTCAATCTGGAAGGAATAATACCATTGTAGAATATGCAGGCTGGATGTTGGTAATCATAAATAGCTCCTGATGTGTTACATTGATGTTCTCTACAGAAGGTGGAGTATAGTCATCAAGTAAAATATGAAAGTGGTTGTCATCCCAGAAATGACAACTATCCATATACTAATCATCACAATCGGCCTCAAAATCATACTGTTGAAGGAAAATCTCCCTGCGGACAGGTAGATCTCCTCTTGAGAGCTAGACTCTTAACTCTTAAGACAGAAGATGCTTAACGTGGACACTGACTTCCTTTCAGATCTATACAAACTAATGCATGAGGAGGAAGGAGAAAAAAGTACCTTTTACCGGCGTTTGTCCCTGCAAGCTCCGAGTTGAGCTCCAATCTTTCGCTCCTCGATGAGCCCTGTAGACAAACAAGAGTACAACCACTTCCTACTCTATTGATATTAGTTTGAAAATGGATCTATATATCAGAGATAAGTTCATGTAATATCAAACACAAACTAGAAATAAATAGGCCAAGCGTGTCATATTAATGAGAACAATGACAGAAGTAGCTTACAACCGTAGATGTGAATACGACAGCTTTGTCAAGTCCCCTTTGCCTAACCCTTTCTCAAAAGATCCACGATCCGGACGAAAGAAACTTTAATGATTACTTTCCTCCAGTTCACTGTATGTTTCCTATGAGATCATAGGTTTCATGCTTCCAATTCTTCCTCCTTTTCACCATGATAGAGCCTGCTTATATAGGTTCAGAGAGGCCTAACCTCTTGAGGTATCTTTAGGGTAAGTTGAGGAATTCCCTCCTTAGATCAGGTATATTCTCCTAAGATCATGGTTGAACCAGGAATTCGAATGAAACTGCCTTCCAAACTTGAAATATCCTCCCCTTATTCTCCTCAATAGATCAACAACTGCCCAGATTAGACAACGCTCCCTCAAAAGAGGCATCAGGGCGCTATAGCGCTCCCTAGTAGACTCAAGGGAGCGCCAGAGCTTCAAAGATTTGTAGCACTCCTTCATAGGGGCAGTTTGGTGCTATAACACTCCCTAGCACCTTATAGGGGAGCGCCAGCACTCCTAAGGGTGAGATAGGGGAGCGCTCTCCCTTAAAACCTTAGTTTGAGAGCTTCTTTCAGGTGGAAAGAGATACCTGACTTCAGTTAACCATCCCTCTTCATCCAAATCAGGTGTTTGAGGTATTCTAAGTGTCTCCTTGGTGTCATCATCATGGCAGTAAGCGTTTCTTGACATTTGCAACACTTATGAGCAACATGCGACACTTGCTAGCAACATGCGACACTTGCGAGCAACATGCAACACTTGCGACACTTATCAAAGCGAGTAATGTTGATGTGTAACACATACCAAGAATATATTTCTTGATTATATTCATCCCTGAGGTTTTCCATAAGAAATCTCTTCTACATTCTATCCAATGAATCTTGAATACTACGAAAACTATCATTGAGGCCATCTGCAAAGTCATCAAATCTGTCATTCAATGTGTCAAACAATTGGGCTTTGAATCCCTCAATAATCTGTAGAATTTCTTTGAGGGTTTGAGAAGAAATAGCCATCTGAGCACCCTATCAAAATTTATAAACTCTGCAGTCCTGCAGCCGTCATGAAAAAACCCAAAAAATAGAACAATAACTTACTGCAGAAAATCGTGGCGTTTTCCAGAAAAACCCTAAAAAACTGTTGAATTTAAAATGCTCATAACTTCACTTTCCGGACTCCGTTTCGGCTTTTTTTTTTTTTGAAATTCGGTGAAATTGTGAGAGGAACTCAGATATGTGATTTTTTTTGGAAAATTTGGCCTCCAGTTTCTACATAAACAAAAAACAAATCGCGCCGCCGTCCGCGGAAAAAAACCTTGAAAATTTACAGATTTTAAAACTTCAATATCTTGACTTCCTAGACTCCGTTTTGGACGATTGTTTTTTTCAAATTGGGTTTTTTTCTGAGAGGAACTCAGATATAAAACATTTTTATGCAAAATTTGCACATAAATATACCAAAATTTTCTGGAATGTCGCAACCCTCTTTTTTCTTCTCCAAAAAAAAAACTACAAAAATAAAAATATTTGCCCACAATGTCTGCCAAGGAAAGTGCTCTGATACCAATTGTTAAGAACCTAAATAGATATACAAATATAATCTCCACAAATAAGGAATACACAATAGATCCACAAAGAAAGATAGAAAAAACAACACTATATTATTACTAAACCCTTGAGGTAGGGCAACACCATGCAATGGATCATATTAATGGATCCTATTATGGAAGGTATCTGTTGGAAGATTGGTTGTTGTCATTGATGTCAACCCTAGTCATGGGTTTTGGACCAGAAGATTGATGAAGTTATTTGGACATGAAGGAAAATGAAAATGAAGATACAACACCCATGTATGGATAGTATACATCATGCTC
>ML794113.1:169933-181747 GCA_009831015.1 Picea engelmannii | reverse complement strand
CTTCTAAGAAGTCCTCTTACATTTATTATATCTAACTACCCATTTATTATATCTAACTACCATAGTGGGCCTTATTTAATAATATAGTGGACCTATTCCACCTTACATTGAATGGCCTCCACTATTATCACTATGGGCCCTCT
Organism: Picea engelmannii; assembly: GCA_009831015.1. Lineage (NCBI taxonomy): Eukaryota > Viridiplantae > Streptophyta > Pinopsida > Pinales > Pinaceae > Picea > Picea engelmannii. Next base: position 181,604 of record ML794113.1, on the reverse strand, counting down.
ACCCCCCCCCACTACCTCTCTAGCTACCTTACATTATCTGCAAAAATAAAAATATTTGCCCACAATGTCTGCCAAGGAAAGTGCTCTGACACCAATTGTTAAGAACCCGATACTAGCATATAGAAACACCACAAAGATTCAGAGAAAAATATATAATAACCACACTTTTATTATAAGAAAACCCTTAGGGTAGGGAAACACCATACAATGGATCCTATTATGGAAGGGATCCTCTTCTATTCACTTGCCTCTTCGAGGGGGCATCCTCCTATTGAGCTTCAGCTCCAAATACAATAATTCTCTTCATGTCCCATTACATTGCTTGAACCCCTTTATATAGTGTTACCATCACCTAAGAACATTCTAGAGGAGGAATATTCTAGAAGTAAAACCTTCTAAGAAGTCCTCTTACATTTATTATATCTAACTACCATAGTGGGCCTTATTTAATAATATAGTGGACCTAGTCCACCTTACATTGAATGGCCTCAATATTATCACTATGGGCCCTCTGGGCCCCCACTACTACCTCTATAGCTATCTAACACAAATGAATTGGGCGAGCTACCTCATCAACAAGCTTGAGAAGGACTATCACGAAGCACAGGATCAAGGCTACGAATTCCATTTCAGTTGGTTACTGATACTGATCACCTTTGTTGCTTGGCAGATGCCGGAAGGAGTGACATTCCTAGAAGTTGAGCCATCGGAGCCATTGGCCATGAGTTTCGCCACCTTTTGGTATACAATTACATGTCGAAGCAGTGGCAGTCGAATGTTGTCTTCCATGCTTACTACTAGCAGTTGAAGCGCACCATTGAATCATTTCCACAAATGACCCTAAATACATTGCATTAGTACAGACCTCTAGCAAATCTCCGCACATATCAGAACTTTGTTTATATCACTTCACGTAGGGATTAGAGTAAGGAGGAGTTGCAGTCCTATTATAAGCTAACCAACGAGGACATGGAGGAGATCACCAAAGAATGGCCAGAAGAGTTTCTTGTCCCGGTGGAAGATGCAAAACTCTCTGACCCCAACATCATTGGAAGTCCCTTGGTCACCCGGGTCGAACATGATGGACAAACTAGTGCGAAGAAAAAGAAAAAGGAGGAAGTGCAGAACATAGAAAATGATGAGGAGGACAGCGCTTTAGAGGAAAGTAGGTTTGATTCAACTACAGGAGGAGGAAGAGATGAAGTGAACCAAGAAGAATGAGGGGAAGAAGGAGAAAATAAATACAAAGGCGAAGTTACACCGTCGAAGGATCCCCCCATAGAGGTCGAAGCATCAAATAAAAGGAAGGTTTCCCCGCAGAAACCCTCAGCATGAAACAAGACCCGAGCCAATAAGCCTCAGTCAAAGAATGTGCTCATAGTGGACAATTTGATTTCATCATCGCAGTCATGGAGGACGCTTCAAAATATATCTTGCAAAGACATGAAGCAAATCAAGAAACATTGTATGACAAAATAGAGAAGGAGCTCAAGGACATACAACAAGCTATCCATTTGAGTCGTGCAATACCTACTACGCCTTTTTCAGTGGAAAGTGTATAATTGGGGGATGCTCCCACCCAATTATGAAGATTAGCAAATGCAACAGAGTCTCGACTTCGTTGATTCTAGGAAGAAAAGAAGAAGGCTACAAAAGAAGTGAAGCAAGAAAAGGAGAAGGTCCTAGAGAAACTTTGAGTTGGGCAGCAAGAGAAAGATGAAATGAGGGCGATGTTTTAGGAGGACAAAGAGAAGATGCAGAAAGAAAAAGACCAGCTACTCACAGATAATACTTTGGTAAAAGAGGTAGTGACTAGAGAACTTTGTTATGTGTCGGGCTTGGCATAGGAGGAACCAATGTCAACTGAGATGCAAGTGGGGAAGCTCGTTGAAGCCATTCAGTAGCTTCAAGCATGGATAATGGAGTTAGAAATCCAAGGAATACCTAGTACTCTGCAAGAAGTGTGCGATTAGAGGGAAGAATCTGTCAAGAACGTAGTAGAAAGAATCAGGGCATTGGCCTCAGAGTGTAAGCAATTAAGTAATCATAGTGCGCAGACCTATGAGTGCCTTATAGAATATCTGAAGCTGAGGAAACTGGAAGCACAGCTCCAGGAGGAACAATAGCAAGCATCCATCATTCAGGCATAGATGAAGCTCCTTAATGTAGTGGAGAGGATGAAAAGATCACATGAACAATGCACAGTCCAACAACAGGTTACTTCCATCTAGAGTAGAGTCATGGAGGTTACATAGAGACTCCATTCGATGCAGGACGAAGCCTGTACGCTTTTTGAAGAGATCAATGGACAAGGATCACATCTGGAACAAGTGGTTATGACAGTGGAACAATGCCTGGAAGGGACTGTTACAGAACAAGTAATTCAGGAGTTAGCCAAGAAGAAAGCTCTAGCGAAGAAGCAAGTCAAGGTAGCTCAAGCTAAGCTCGAGGCCTTCAAAGAAGTGTTGCCCAGATCTAAGTGACTCGGGATGAGTCACAGGTGAGTGTTGGGGGCCTGTTTGCCCTTGACCAAGTTGTGAGGAAACATTGGTCGTGCTTGACCATTTTTGGAACTTCGACAGCTGGTCGAAGATGGAGAGCATAGGCGAAGTGGAGATCGCGGGATCTCACTTGTTTTGTGGACCCAACAATGGGTTCATTAGGGATTTTGTATTAGGTTGTTGGGATGTCGGCCCATGGGTTTACCCATGATCAGGCTTTGTTGTAATTGTATAAATAAGAAGTAGCTAAGTGATGTAAGTAGTAGAGTTAGCTATGTGCATAGTATGTTTGGCTTAGTGCAAGAGACCATGTTGGCTATGTGAAAGAATGTGTTAAGTCTTGCAGAGATAAGTGAAAGTATATTGTAAGTTTCTCTGTGCATAAATGTTGTATGTAGTTTGTATGTGCTATTAAGGAGTTGGCTCTATGCCTTGACCTGATTTTGAGGAAGGTGGATCTAGTGCGCAGTGTGCAGATCACCTGTCCATTGCGGAGTTGGGATCTGTGGATTTGTGCATAGGAGCAGATGAATGTAAGGAGATCGAAGAATAATAAAGAAGAACAAGAAGTTTCTGGACGTAGCTCCACACTGGGGTGAACCACATATATCCCGTGTCTTGATGTTCTTTGTGCGATGTTGTTTATGTGGTTATTTTCTTAGTGTTGTTGTTGTTATGAATAATGAATACATCTGATGTTGTATCTTAGTGCTTAATGATGTGAATGAATGCTATATCTAAGCTAATATTATGTGCTAAATGATTGGAAGTTTTAGATCTTGATTGTTACTATGTTGATCTGTAATAAGGGTTAACCTGAGATGTAAATGAGAATCATAATCTAATGCATATTTTTGACTAAGTGCTCCATTAAGTATTGTAATCATAGATCTGTGTCCCATCTTGGTTGTAGACACCTGAGTCCTGCAACCCCCCCTGCCTCTACCTCGAGTGAGACTTCATCTGATTTGCAGGTGTTGCCGAAAGGGTCGGTAGTTAGGGTTTTGTTGGTGTGTTGTTGAAGTGTTGAACCCTGGGTCTGTCCTCTATGCCAACAATTATACACTTCTGAGTTTGTTTGAATCCCTACACAGATTCCAAGTGGAATTGGTGGCTTCCCACCTAATACAAATGGCCTATTTTGGAAGTTTTCATGTTAGGACCTCTTTCTATACTTCTAGGACCGTTTTGGGGCTCTAAACTATGTTTTTTTTTTACTTTCCATAGTCAAAATATAGATGGAGTTAGAGTTTGATGTAATAATGTGTAGTTCTCGAAAATACCTTTCCAACGGGCTATCACGTGCCTAAAATGGAGGTCTTATGCAACATTTATGACCCCAAGAAGTTGAGGTAACAACTTACCCATCGGGGCCCACATAACTTTTGGCGTTTCATCTCCTAGGGTTAGATTTTTGGATGTCTAGGGTTTTGGCATTCATGAGTAATGTTAAAATGCCTTTGGAGCCTCATTGTAATGATTCATCTCAGAAACATGTGTGTAGTAGCCACATATCTTCTTAGAGATAGCTACCACCATTCGAGCAAGTTGTTCTCAGTTCTGCAGTTTTACAGTTTCAACCTATTTTATTTATTCAATAGAAGTTATTGTTCATTGGATATTTGTTGTTGTTCTTTGTATCTATGTGTTATTGTATTCAATATTTTATTCATTTGGTTCTTCTCATAAATTCGGATCAGTGTTATCAGAGCGGTCTGCTCTTCATTTATTTTTCTTCGTGCATGTCCCCGACAATATCTGGGTATAAGAAGTTGGGACTTGAACTAGTCGATCCTTTGCAAGATTGGTCGCACCGAACCTGAAAACAACCCATGGGGGATGTTAAGAAGTATGATGGACCAAGAGATCCTTTTAAAATGTTTCTCGAGGAATCCCTTACATGAAAAAGAAACAAAATGATGGACAACTTTGCACAGATCCTTCGGTGGTTTCCCATAGGAGACACATCTTCATCAAGTGGCCATGCAACCCCCTTCAAGGTACAAGTAAATTTTGATATTCTGTTATCTGAAGGACTGATAGATGTGGATGTTGTATATAAATGGTTGAATCTTCTCGAAGGGTATTTTTCGGTCCACAATTTTTTCGACAGGGAAAATATTACTTTGTCACTCCTCAAGGATGTCCCCCATGTTAAGGACTAGTGGGATACTTACTCTGAGCAAAGGGCCATAGAGGAATATGCAATATTTTTAGTATCCCCCACATGGGATTCCTTCAGGGATTCCATTAAAGAATAGTACTACCATGTTGGAAACTACGAGGACCAGTACACAAGATGGACCACGCTGCATTAGGAAAGGGACTAGACAGTAGTAGATTTCACCAATATTTTCCATACACTGTGCACCAAATTGGGTATAAAAGACTATGAATGACATATGCTGCTCAAATACTGGGGTTGTCTACATAGATACATTCAAAGAGAAATAGAGTTTCTGGACATCACCTCATTAGGTGCGACTTATAGATATGTTGTCAAGATCGAGCATCAATTTAAGCACAAGAGGAGAGAGTTTGGATATGCAAAATCCTCACAATTAAAGTAGGGAAAAGGCACCCCCAACCCACAAAACAAGGGACAGAGAAAATATGGTGACTCTCAGGACAACCAGTCCAAGCCGCAACACAAGAAGGGTAATGAGAATTCAAAGAAGAACATGGGAAAGTGGTATGAATACCATAAACTCCCTTGGAACAACAATAAAGAATGTTGCTCCAAGTAGTCATTGGTGGACGAGATGAAATATTACGAGTCAGAGGAAAATTTTGAATCCGAATCAAATCCAGAAGGAGGGAAGTGGATTATCGATGTTGAACCCAATGCCACTATTGCTACCACCAAATTCCAGTTAAGTGAACCAGAAGAAATAGAGGAATGGGAACACCTATTTCACTCATAGATGTGGGTAAAGGGGGATTTTCTTCAATTCATTGTTGATAGAAATAATCATAAGAACTTGAACTCAGCAGAGGTCATCATGCAGCTGGACCTGCCAATGAAATCGCACCCGTAGCCCTACACCATCATCTGGCTTCGCCAAGGAAGATATTTTTGCATCAGCCAACAATGTTGTTTTCCCTATGACATCAAGCCCTTCAAAGATGAGGTATTGTGTTATATTTCTCCCCTTGAAGTTTGTGATGTTATTTTAGGAAAATCGTATTTGTGGAAGTGACATGTTGTGTATGAGTCCAGACCCCTCTGTGTTATTATTACTTTGGGTAGATAATTGTACAGGATAGCAGAGGTAGAACCACCTACCGCTATTTATTTAATCTCTTCTAAGCAATGCAATAAGGTCATTTCACATATTGGGAAGTTTCTCTTCTTTGTGATCCGTGCTCACAATAAGAAGAAGGTCATTTCCACATCCATGGCCTCTACACAGAGCCTCTCTTTGCAGTGGAAGTAAGTGGACGGGATCGTGGAAGAGTACAGAGACATATTCTCCTCATCCACCGAGGTACTGATGCACTACCAAGTCAAGCATCCAATTGATATAATCCATGGTGCACCTCTTCATAATGGACCAGTCTATCGTCACTCGTTGATGGAAAATGATGAAATCAACCGTTAGATCCAATATCTTCTTAAAAATGGGCACATCAAACTCAAATCCTCCCCTTGCAGAAGCTCAATTATACTAGTGCAGAAGAAAGACAGGACCTGGTGACTCTACATTGATTACATAGCATTAAAAAAAATCACAGTCAGGATTCGGTACCCAATTCCCCAAATTGATGACCTTCTTGACCAAATCAAGGGGGAAGTGTTCTTTAGGAAGATTTACCTAAATTCTGGCTACCACTGGGTTCCCATCGAACTGATTGATGTATGGAAGACAACTTTCAAATATAAAGAAGGTCTCTTTGAATGGTTGGTCATGCCCTTTGGCTTAACAAATGCACCAACCACTTTCATGAGGTTGATGGATGATGTATTGAGACCCTTCACCAACTCTTTTGTGGTGGTATATCTATATGACATCCTCATATTCATTAGAACTTGGGAGGAGCACATGCAACATATTCTGCAGGTTTTGAGCACTCTCCGGCAGCACAACTATATGCCAGCTTGGAAAAATGATCCTTTGGCATGAACAGGGTCCAATACTTGGGATACATTATTGATGATCATGGGGTACATGTGGATCCAACTAATATCCAAGTCATCCATGATTGGCCAGCCTCGACCACACTAACTGAGCTTCAGAGTTTCTTGGGACTTGCCAACTTCTACTAATGGTTCATGTTGGGATTCTCCCATATTGAATGGGCCCTCAGTCAAGTGACCAAGGACGGTGGCAGGGAAAATTTCACATGGGGCAAGGAACAACAACGAGCATTTGATGATCTGAAGCATCACTTGTGTTCAACTCCAATACTCTCCTTACACGATCTGCAACAATCATTCGATATTGAGACTGATGCATCTGACTATGTTGTAGGTGAAATTCTCACTCAGCACGATCATCTAGTAGCATACCATAGTGAGACACTCTCATATACCATCTGGAAATACCCCACCTATGACAAGGAAATGCATTCCATTGTGCAAGCCTATCGTCAATGGAAACATTACATTCTGGTAAAGGAGACAATCATCCATATTTATCACAAGCCTTTGTAGTTCATACTAACACAAGGGAAGTTGCAGAATGACCACCATCAAAAGTGGTCCACATACTTGCAGTAGTTCCATATCAACATAAAGTATAAGACAGGGAGCACAAATCATGTTGTTGACTACCTCAGTCGACCTCTCGTGGCTCCACTCATCACTGTTCTCCTTTCCTATGGGTATGAGGCATCTGAGTGGCCCCAACTTTATCAGCAAGACCCTGACTTCGCCACCACATATCAACTCTTGGGTACATGCGCGGATGTCATCGATTTTCACATTCAGAAGGGATTGTTATGCCATCTAGGCCATCTCTATGTTCATGCAAGAGAGCATGCAAATATTATTTGGGAGGCTCACTACAGTGAGATGGCAGGACATTTTAGAGTGGAGAAAATTGTGGTCGTTCTACATAAACATTTTTATTGGCCAAAACTTCGACAAGACTGTTAGGACCACATAATGTACCTTTTTGCTCACACTTTTTGCTACCTTTACACCCTTGTTTCACTCACATTTAAACTCACATTATCACCTTACCCTATCTTTCCAAAGGCATACCACATCTCTTCTCTTTACTATATGTTTAATCTGTTTTGCATATAATTTTACATTACTCTCATACTTAACCATTGATCAGAAATGTATAAGTGCTGAAACAGTTCGAACTGTAGATTAGCATTGAGGCCTGTTGCTGAAACAGTTAAAGCACGCAAACCCTATGGATGAAACAGTCTATGGACTACGATGCTGAAACATCAACTCACAGAAGAAGCTGTTACACTCTCCGTGGTCTACGATGCTGAAACAACAACTCACACAGAATATGTTGCTACACTCTCCATGGTCAATGATGCTAAAATGACAACTCACACAGAAGAAGCTGTTACACAGTCCATGGTCTATGATGTTGAAACAACAACTCACACAGAAGAAGCTGTTACACCCTCCGTGGTCTATGATGCTGAAACAACAACACAAAACTGTTACATTGATCACAACAGCCGTACCTTGAGATAGCATTAACCATCGTTGCTGCCTGAGACCAAGTTGCTGAAACAGTCAGAACACAAATCTCGTGGCTGAAACAACCCGCGATTTGCGATGCTGAAACAGCATACAATAGCAGTAACAAGAAGACAAATAAATAATTTGTTACTACAGCCGCAATAGCAACACCTCCCTCAGCACTTGTAATAGCATTCTGTTGCAGGAGACTAGGATATCCTATTCCAGTTTAGAAAGTCGATCTCACTAAGGATAGGACTCTGATGTACACCTGCAAATTGTTGATCAAATTGTATCAAAGGGATTCTCCTCTTTAAATAAGAGGAAATCATCATTAGAGAGGACCTTCTTTTTAGTTAAGAAAGGATTTTACAGAGAAGGACATGTTTTTACTTCATATTGTAATATGATACAGTTGACAGATGACTAAAAGACTGTTTTGAGAATTTCTCTCTAGTTCCTTTCGTTTTAGGGGAATCTTGTGAGAAGGGAGGGCCCACCTTCTTCACAAGATTCACCCATTATCTTTGTAGTGTGTTAGTGTTATTTCTGTTCATGCCTTGATTAATTTTTTTTTTGCTGAAACACTACTGTATTGAACTCTGTTTTGCTAAAACACTACTTTATTGAACTCTGTCTTGCTGAAACTCTGCTTTACTGATTGTTACATTGTTTTCATATGATTCATGCTTGGGTAACTATTAATCATTCTAGTTAGCAATCATGTTTGGTGAATTTATGAAAGCTTGATAATCAGGGACAGGTGTTGAAGATTCCTGCTTGAGGAATAGGCTCCTCTTCCTTGTTAGATATAGCTAGCCTTCAGTGCATGTCAATTATCTCAATTTGTAATGAGTTCATGAAAGTGTGCTAATCGGAAACAGGTGCTGAAGATTCCTACTTGAGGAATAGGGTCATGTTCTCTGTTAAGAGGTAGTTAGTCTTCAGTGTGTGTCAATTATTTCAATTAGCAATGAGTTCATAAAAGTGTGGTGATCGGAAACAGGTGTTGAAGATTCCTTCTTTGGGAATAGGGTCCTGTTCTCTGGTTACAGAATAGTTGGTCTTTCCTTTTGCAGTGTCTTGAAAGATTTCTTTTCCAGGTTGTTATTTTCTTAATGTAATCCAGGATTCTTTGGACAATTATTTCTTTAAACATTGAACTCTGCAACAGGTAGATTGTTTTCCTGTAATTCAAGTTAGAACTTCAGTTTGTTCAAGGCAAAGTGTGATTAATATGTTTTTACTACAACTCTAGGTTGCTTTTGAGATTGAGAATATATAGTGCGTGGTTACCTTTGAAATAAACAGACTTCCCTGGGTTGACAATTTATGTAATACTTGATTGTTTAGTTAAATAAGCAATTATAGTCACCACCATTTTGGCGCCGCTGCCGGGGAAGGTAATTATAGATTTCAAAAGCACTTATGATTTTTCAGATACAAAGATTGCATGAGAGGACATGGTGACCCCAAAGACACTGACTCTACAGGTGGCAGGGGCAGAGGAAGAGGAGGAAGAAAGACTTATATTGACGAGATTATATCAAAGTCTGAATCTGCTGCTCAACGACCAAACTCTCGGAAACCAAAATCCCAACCTTCATTTCAAGCAATCTTTGAAATGGGGAAAGAAGTTTGGAGTCCTAAGACAGTCGAGAAACCAGCAGGAAACATTGAGGATAGAGCAAGTGCAGCAGGGGATAAGACAGAAGAAAACATGGATGAGTACAATGAAGAATTGCATCATGAAGAACAGGCAGGTTCTGAAGGAGAGGTAAATGATGAAAACTCTTTCTCCACATTAGGATTTCCTATTGGTGATCTTCCTAGAGGGGTATCTCCCATGAAGAACATTCCACTCTCAGCACTACCTAACTTTCATGGTTTGTTTTCAGAAGATCCTGATGAATTCCTTTTTGAGTTTGATATATTATGCAGAAGTTATGATTACATTTCCAATGCTCAAAAATTAAAGCTGTTTCCAACAACATTGAAAGGAAATGCACTAAGATGGTTCATGAGTCTTGGAGGCCATGTAATCACAACATGGGACCAAATGAAACAAAAAATCCTGAATAAATACTAGGACTATTGCCGAACATGAGAAAAAAGGGAGGAACTATTTAAGATGATGCAGAAGGAGGATGAAAATCTGGAGGACTTTGTAGAAAGGCTACAGTATAATCTTCAAAGATCTAATCACCCCAATGTAATTAAAGATATTCTTAAAACTATATTATTAAAAGGAGTAAGGGATGACTGTCTAGATATGTTGAATATGCTTGGAAAATGGGACATATCTAAGGAATCATACGATGAAATTGTTAACCTATGCAAAAGATGTTCAAGAGGAGCTTCAAGAAATAGATCAAACAACAGGGACACCACATTTTCAAGAGTCCAAAAATCAGCCAGTGGGGGGGCAACAAGATCCGAAATAGGTAATTTACTTGAAGGTTTTAAAACTGAAATGTTAAGCTCATTTGCCTCACAAATTGACACCCTGCAGATTCAAAAGAAGCAAGAAGAAGCAGAAGCAACTTTGTCCATCTTTTGTTCTAAATGCAGAGACAAGCACCCACGAAGGGAATGTCCATTGGACAAAAATCCAATCTGCACCATCTGTGATAAAGATCATGAAACACAACAATGCCCTTCCTTACCAGGGATCAAGGTAGCATTACAACCAACTGATGAAGAAGCTGAAGCTGTCTATCTGTTGACACAGAGAAGGCAATGGCAACCGCGGGGACAAGGTATGAATCCTAACATGCCATTTACATCTTCTAATCGTTGGAATAACTATCCTTCTTTCAATAAAATGAGTTACCCTCCCTATAATCAAATGCAATATCTAAATCAAATGAATTACCCACCCATGCAACAAACTAACCCACCCTTTGTTGATCCATCAATGTGGACTCCTTGGCCGCCACAACAACAACAACCATATCAGAACCAATGGAATCCAAATTGGAGAGGAAAAAAAAAACCCTTCCCAAATCAATTGCCTCAATCACAATTTCTACAACCACTCTCCTTACCATCAGGTACCCCACCAAAAAATCAAATAATGAGGCCCCAACTACCTGTACAACCTAACCCCAACCCCAATAATAAAGCTGTGCAGTGCATTGATATTCATAACCAGCCTACATTTTCTTTTCTCCCTGCGCAATGCAACGATATTCATTTACGATCAGGGAGAATAGTAGAACCTATTATAGCTGATGTTACCTCTTCTGATAAAGAGGAAACAAAAGAGCATGATGTACCTGAAGAGGTACAATCATTCTCTAGCAATGCTGCTGAAACAACAAAACCACCATTTCCTGAGAGGTTAGCTTTGACTAAAACGCCTGAGCCACCGACTTTCAATCTTCTGGGGGAATTACAAAATCTTTATGTCAAAATCCCTCTATTACAAGCACTCCGAGATGTACCAATTTATGCCAGGACTATGCGAGACATTTGTGTCAAGAAACCTGGTAGGAAAATTAAGGATCCCCTCACA
>ML794113.1:144927-168446 GCA_009831015.1 Picea engelmannii | reverse complement strand
GCTACTCTACTCTTGTCCATACTGATCACTCAGCTATCAAATATCTAATGAACAAACCTATCACAAATGCTAGAGTCACCAGATGGTTACTATTATTACAAGAATTTGATATTACAATTGTAGATAGACCAGGAAAAGAAAATATAGTTGCCGATTTCCTTTCTCGGTTAAAACATGATGATGATACCCCAGTAGATGATTCCTTTCCTGATGAATATCTATTTGCAGTATCTTCTCACTCACCTTGGCATGCAGACATCGCTAACTACTTGGTTGCAGGGAAGTTACCACCACACCTATCCCACTGAGAGAAAAGAAGAATCATTCAACAAAGTGCTCAGTATAGCTGGATAAGTGGGTGTCTCTTCCACATAGGACTTGATCAAGAAATCCGAAGGTGAATTAGAGAAGATAAGGTTTATGATCTACTAAAAGCTTGTCATGATGGCCCTTGTGGAGGGCATTTTGCTGATAAGAGAACAACACATAAAATTCTCAGGATGGGGTATTATTGGCCCTCACTTTTTAAAGATGCAAAGAAATATGTTTGGGCCTGTGATAGCTGCCAAAGAATGGGCTAACCTAATCATAGAGATGAAATGCCATTAAACCCCCAGATAGTACTTGAACCATTTGAAAGATGGCCCTTAGACTTTGTAAGACCCATTAACCCCCCATCCAATCAAAAAGTTTACATAGTGGTCTGCACAGATTATATGACCAAATGGGTGGAAGCTAAAGCACTCCATAGAGAAACTGAAGAAGTAGTTATAGATTTCCTATTTGAAGACATCTTCATCAGATTTGGAGTGCCAAGATAATTAGTTACAGATGGAGGACCTCCTTTCACTTCTCATGGTTTTAAAGCCACCCCTCAAAAATATCATATTCAGCATAGAATGACTACAGCATACCACCCCCAAGCCAATGGACAGGTGGAAAGCACAAATAAAGTAATAGAATCCATTCTCACAAAAACAGTGAAGGAAAACAGAAAGGATTGGTCTCACAGGCTCCCTGAAGCATTATGGGCATACATAACTACCTGGAGAAATACTACAAGATTCTCTCCCTATGAATTAGTCTATGGAAAGAGTGTTGTCTTTCCTGTGGAATTTGAAATCAAAACCTTAAGGACTGCTTTAGCTGTCAACCTTGATTTGACCGATGCACAGACAGCTAGGTTGCAGCAACTTAATGAATTGGATGAAAAAAGACTAGATTCCATCCATCAGATAACTATGATTCAACAACAAAGATCAAAATGGCATGACAAAACTATCAAGCATAAGCAATTCCAAAAAGGTAACTGGGCCCTACTGTATGACTCTCGGTTTAAAGAATTTCAAGGGAAACTACATACAAGATGGATTGGACCTTATGAAGTAGACACTATTTTCCCCAATGGAATAGTAAGGCTCCTCACAATCGATGACTATAAAACACCGTTACTTGTAAATGGTCATTGGCTCCGTCTGTACCAGTGCCCCATTTCCAAGGAAGATTTTAAGACCACATGTGTGGCAGACTCTCATTACCTCTTTTTAGAGGGGGCTCCTACCCCTCATTGCAATTAATTCTTTTTAATTCAATATCTTTAGTATTAGATTAGATTTCATTTACTAATAATCCCTGTCAAGAGATACCATATTACAATCAATTTTTGCAGATTCCCGATCAAAGAACAGGCCTACTAGGAAAGGACGATCCTACTTCAAGAAGAGGCAAGCTTCCCCATTGCTGAAACACCACTGTTCAACAACTTTTTGCTCTTTCTTCATTGCTGAAACACCACTGTTCAACAACTTTTTGACTTTCTCCATTGCTGAAACACCACTATTTAGCAACTTTGTGCCTTTTCCCCACTGCCGAAACACCACCGTTCCACAATTTCTCGCCCTTCTTTTCCCATTGCCGAAACACCACTGTTCCGCAATTCTTCACATTTTCCATTGCTGAAACACCACTTTCAGCAACCTTTCGCCATTTTCCCATTGCCGAAACACCACTGTTCCGCAATTCTTCACATTTTCCATTGCTGAAACACCACTATCAACAACCTTTCACCATTTTCCCATTGCCGAAACACCACTGTTCTGCAATTCTTCACATTTTCCATTGCTGAAACACCACTGTCAACAACCTTTTGCCATTTTCCCATTACCGAAACACTACTGTTCAACAATTCTTCACATTTTTCCATTGATGAAATAACACCGTTCAACAATTGTTTCGCCCTTCTTTCTATGGCTGAAACACCACTTCCTCGGCAATATTCTGCAACATCACTCTTCAACAAACATTTCTCTATTCTTCCTATCGCTGAAACACCAACTTTTCAACATTCTCTGTCATTAAGCTTTTGTGCTCTCATACTACATTTTGTCCTTCTAGTCAACAAATCCTTGATACAATTCCTCTAACAAATCAAAAGTCTCTGCCACGGCCACTATAGAACTATTATGGACAGGCACTATATTTTGTTTGAAGTACGAATCAAAAGGTAAAGGTGAGGTATGTAAATTTTATGTAAATACAATTAAGCTATAGTTAATGAGAAGATTCCAACTCATTATTACCACTCATGTAAAATCATTATTAGCCACACTTGAAGGGGGGGGAGGAAATATCAAACTTTTATACCATCATTTCACACGAATTAACCACCGCCATTCCTATTTACCATCCTTTCGTTTGTTTCACCACAATTTTCATGCCTTCACTCGAAAAACTTACTCTGCACAGAAGTTGTTACTCGACTCTTTGACAGTGTAATTTACTGAGCTGTTAGCTATGGGAGGCTCTGTTATACGGTACGAACCCACCACGACAACCCTGTTAGAACTGTATCTAGAAGCCTATCAAATTTTTCTGCAGGTAGGATGGCTCGATTATTTTCAGAGGCTCCAGGGATTTGATCAACAACAGGTTCTGCAATTTTCTCGAAATCTCCAGGAAGATCATTCCATTGTTCAAGGAGTTCAGATTTCAGTTACAGAAGAGGATATAGCGCAGGTTTCGGGTCTCCCTACCAATGGCATTCGCTTGTTCAGCCGCAAACATATCATCCTAAATGCCCAGCAGGATTTCCTCTTGCTAGGGGAACAAATTGAACCTAAAGGCCAGGGTGTCTGACTCAGCTCGTTGCCGCCTCCATGGTCGAAATTTGCAAAATTCGTTAAACACTACCTTACCTGCGAAGGCCTATACCGGGTAGTCTACTAGCACGATTTTATCCTGTTGTCTCATTTACGACATGCTAGATTGGTGAACATTCCTTATTATCTGCTCGGTTGTCTTAAAAATATGTCACACTACTGTAAAAAGGCTAAAGATCCTGCCCTTTCACTCACCCATCACCGTCTCATTCAACTTCTTATCCAAAAGGGTTTTGCCCAACAAAACCCTCCACTAAACAACCCACCCATAGATCCCCAAGAAGCTGTGGAAATTCCTGAAAATCTTCAGGAACAACAACCACAAAACCCTCCAGACCCTCCAGAAATACCTAACAGTCTGCCTACAGAATCAATCAATCCAATTAACCCCCCTACCATACCAAGCCCGCCCCACATTTTACCAGAATCATCCATTCCTGCCCTTCATATTCTTAGCGATGATTCTGAACTAGACAATTCTCCCTGTCTAGCAAATTCCTTTCTTTCCACCCTTTTTACAAAGAAAACGAACAAGGGCCTCAACAAGGGAAGCCACTACTGCCACTGCCCTAAACCCCCAACCCATCCGACTAATACCCCGTACACCTCCAACCTCCCAAATGCCAGAATCTTTACCTATTCCACCCACGGGAACTGAAACACAAGAACCAGAGGCCCAGTGTGTTGCAGCATCATCCGTTTCAAATTTAGTAGCTGAAACAAAAGAACCAGCTACTCATCAAGTAGCTGAAACAAAAAAACCAGCTACTCATCAAGTAGCTGAAACACAAGAACCAGCTACCCATTCAGTAGCTGAAACACAAGAACCAGCTATAGCTGTCACAGAAGAACCAGCTACAGCTGAAACATAAGAACCAGCTGCTGATATTGTTACCGAGGCACAGGAATCAGATGCCCAGGGTGAGACAACATTACTTTCTTTACATCAAGAGGCTGAAACACAAGAATCAACTGTTGACCCTATAGCTGCTCCACAAGAACCAGCTAGTGAGGCTGTGACTGCTACACAAGAACCAGTCACTCCTCAACCAGAACCAACAATGGCCTCTGTCTTACAAGAAAATGAGTTCCTAAGGTCTGAACTGGAAGCCTACAAGCAAGATCTAGCCATGGCAAAGGAAGCCTATGAAAAAGAACTTAAATTGTACACCCTAGCTTGCATAGCGACCATGTCAAAGGGAACTACAACAGAGAATCCATGTAGATAATATATGTGCATTCAATGTGGGGACATCTACTATCAAGAAGGCTACAAAGTAATTCAAATTCCAATGCCAGGAGCTCCCCCTGCACCTTCGACTTTTGCAGTCAAAGAAGAACACCCTGCTATTACACAAGAACCAATAGGACCTTCCAAAATTAAGACTGAGCCCTGGCCTACAACAAATGTCAAATCTGAAACCCCTGCTTTTGTTAATAAAGTTGTACAAACATTGCCTATTGATGAATCTACCCCTCCGAGCCAGATCAATACCCACACCTTTGTGGAACAAGCCACTCAGACCCTACCTCAGCCTACTACTTGCAACGCTGAAACACAAACTTAGCCATGGGATGAGCAGGCAATAATAAACATATGGAAAAAGGAGTCTGCTATTACACATGTCAAAAGCCTGCAGGAACACAGACAAATCTGGATAAATCATATCTACTCAAATTGGGAAGCTTTGGAGCAAACACACTAGGAATCTCATGCCCTTAAGAAACAAAATAAAGAACTAAAAGGCAGATTGCTCCTGATATTTGACTTGGCACAAAATTTATTGGTTGCAAGAAAACCATCCTACAATTACTCTATGTTCCTCATGGAACGACTTACATGGTTTCAGATCAAATCAATCACAGAAGGCAGACCCCGTGCAGTGTTACATCCAACAGATTTTGTTAAAACCTTTGTAGAAGCCTCTGCTATGGATCAGTACCTCCTCTGTGAGGCATATTTTCATAATGAGGCCATCCTTGAGAACCAACAGCTTAACCTTAACCCTCTTGTCGGTGACATACAGATCCAGGCACTCACCTCCTTCCTTAACAATAAGATTATATGGTAGGATGACTTCCTAGCTGCCAAGCACAATGAGGATAACCGCCTTCTCTGGATAAGGCCAGAACCACAAAATGCAACCACCTTTGTTACAGAGTATTATCAGTTTTTAAAGAAACCAGGGATGACTCAACACATTCAGCAATTACAGACATCAATGTTTCAGGAGTGTCAACATTTCATTAAATCAACAGAGATTGCTGCCCTATAGGAAAATAACATGTTTTGACAACAATCTACTGAGAAAAGACAAGAACACAATCCTTTTAGCCCCACTAACCTTGAGATAGAAATCTCCAGGGTGCCTAGCTACATCAAGTGTGTTCAGCAATGTGCTGAAAGATGGATAGGGTACCAGTTTCATTTTCCTATCCTCTGGATGCCAGCAGAGAAATATCAAGTCCATTATAAGTTGCCCAAGAAGGCCAAAACAACAGCTTGGAAAAGGTTACAACGCGTTCAAGGGTTCAGAGCTCCAACATACATCACCTTCCACAACTACTGCTTGAGTAACTTGCAGGCTCAGAGTTGGTATTCAGATTCTGATTCAGAGTGAAGTTGCCTGAGGACATGCAACATTTTAAGTTGGGGGGGATGTTAGGACCACATAATGTACCTTTTTTCTCACACTTTTTTCTACCTTTACACCCTTGTTTCACTCACATTTAAACTCACATTATCACCTTACCCTATCTTTCCAAAGTTATACAACGTCTCTTCTCTTTACTATATGTTTAATCTGTTTTGCATATAATTTTACATTACTCTCGTACTTAACCATTGATCAGAAATGTATAAGTGTTGAAACAGTTCGAACTGCATATTAGCATTGAGGCTTGTTGCTGAAACAGTTAAAGCACGCAAACCCTGTGGCTGAAACAGTCTGTGGACTACGATGCTGAAACAACAACTCACAGAAGAAGCTGTTACACTCTCTGTGGTCTACGATGCTGAAACAACAACTCACACAGAAGAAGCTGCTACACTCTCTGTGGTCAACGATGTTGAAACAAAAACTCACACAGAAGAAGTTGTTACACAGTCCATGGTCTACGATGCTGAAACTACAACTCACATAGAAGAAGCTGTTACACCCTGCGTGGTCTATGATGCTGAAACAACAACACAAAACTGTTACATTGATCACGACAGCCGCACCTTGAGCTAGCATTAACCATCGTTGCTGCCTGAGACCAAGTTGCTGAAATAGTCAGAACACAAATCCTGTGGCTGAAACAGCCCGCGATTTGCGATGCTGAAACAACATACAATAGAAGTAACAAGAAGACAAATAAAGAAGTTGTTACTCCAGCCGCAACAACAACACCTCACTCAGCACTTGTAATAGCATTTTGTTGCGGGAGACTAGGATATCCTATTCCAGTTTAGAAAGTCGATCTGACTAAGAATAGGACTTTGATGTACACCTGTAAATTGTTGATCAAATTGTATCGAAGGGATTCTCCTCTTTAAATAAGAGGAAATCATCATTAGAGAGGACCTTATTTTTAGTTAAGAAAGGATTTTACAGAGAAGGACGTGTTTTTACTTCAGATTGTAATATGATACAGTTGACAGATGAATAAAAGACTGTTCTGAGCATTTCTCTCTAGTTCCTTTCGTTTCAGGGGAATCTTGTGAGAAGGGAGGGCCCACCTTCTTCACAAGATTCACCCATTAGCTTTGTAGTGTGTTAGTGTTATTTCTGTTCATGCCTTGATTAAATTATGTTTTGCTGAAACACTATTGTATTGAACTCTGTTTTGCTGAAACACTACTTTATTGAACCCTGTCTTGTTGAAACTCTGCTTTACTGATTGTTACATTGTTTTCATATGATTCATGCTTGGGTAACTGTTAATCATTCTAGTTAGCAATCCTGTTTGGTGAATTTATGAAAGATTGGTAATCAGGGACAGGTGCTGAAGATTCTTGCTTGAGGAATAGGGTCTTGTTCCCTATTAGAGATAGTTAGCCTTCAATGCATGTCAATTATCTCAATTTGTAATGAGTTCATGAAAGTGTGCTAATCGGAAATAGGTGTTGAAGATTCCTGCTTGAGGAATAGGGTCTTGTTCTTTGTTAAGAGGTAGTTAGTCTTCAGTGTGTGTCAATTATTTCAATTAGCAATGAGTTCATAAAAGTGTGGTGATCAGAAACAGGTGCTGAAGATTCCTGCTTTGGGAATAGGGTCCTGTTCTCTGGTTACAAAATAGTTGGTCTTTCCTTTTGCAGTGTCTTGAAAGATTTCTTTTCCAGGTTGTTATTTTCTTAATGTAATCCAGGATTCTTTGGACAATTATTTCTTTAAACATTGAACTATGCAATAGGTAGATTGCTTTCCTGTAATTCAAGTTAGAACTTCAGTTTGTTCAAGGCAAAGTGTGATTAATATGTTTTTACTACAACTCTAGGTTGCTTTTGAGATTGAGCATATATAGTGCGTGGTTACCTTTGAAATAAACAGACTTCCCTGGGTTGACAATTTATGTAGCACTTGATTGTTTAGTTAAATAAGCAATTATAGTGACCAACAAAGACGTCAACAAGTATATCAGATCTTGCACTGCATGTGTCATTGCCAATCCAACCATAAAGAATAAAGGAGTATACACCCCTCTTCCTACTCCCGAGAGGCCTTGGGAATTCATCTCAATGGATTACATATTTGGCCTTCCATCAACCAAGTAAGGAAATGATTGTGTATTTTTGGTGGTTGATCATTTTTTGAAGATGGCCATTCTCGCATCCTGCAAGAAGAGTATCACAATGAAAAATACTTCCAAGCTCTTATTTGAATGAGTGTGGGTCCATTTTGGGATACCATAAACCATCATCTTCAATCAGGACAATAGGTTCCTCAACACATTTTGGTCGAGTCTCTGGTCACTGTTGGACACCAAGCTCACTAAATCCAATGCCTTCCACCTTCAAACCAATGGCTAAACAGAGGTCGTGAATCGAATGATTGTGCACATACTGTGCATGTATAAATACAAGAATCCACGTACATGGGATGAGAGTATTCCCTATGTTCAACACAGCTACAACAAGGCTCTCCATAGCTTCACCGATCATAGCCCCTTTCAGGTGGTGTTGGGATTCCAACCATTGGGTCCCATTGATGTTGCACTACCTCTTGCAACCACACAGACGAATTCTTCCCATGTTCAGTTTGAGGCTGGCAAAGCCATAAGATTCATTGAGCGGATTCAACACATCCACTAACATGTCCATGAGATTTTTCAGAAAACTAATGCTAAGTACAAGAAGTTCCATGATCAACATCGAGTACGACACAAGTTTAAGGTGGGAGACAAGGTTTGTTTACATGTGTAGAAAGAATGCCTTACAAGGCCCCATCAAAAGCTATGTCCACTTCTCTATGGGCCTTACACTATCACCAAGGCTATGGGTGACAATTCTTTTGAGCTCAACAGTCCCCCCTTCCTTGGCCTGCACCGAGTGTTCAATGTGGACCTCCTCCAACCATATTTTCCACCATTATTGGACACCTCGGAGATTGTGGAACAGTTGAAACCAACAGAGCTCAAACCTGACTGCATGGAATAAGAATTCACTGATCAGATAGTGGACACACAGGTCAAGAGAACTCGCCAGTAGAGGATCCAATTTTATCAGGTTGTCAAGGAAAGACAACTCCTACACAAGGGCAAGTAGATCACCCAAAGCCAAATTCAATAGAAATTTCTTCACCTAATGGGGGAACTCAATGTAATGGATACCATTTCTTCCTAAGGGGGTAGGCTTGATCCAGGTGGATATTGGTGGCCACCCGCCTATTCCAACTGGCTCCTCTTGACGGTTTTTAGTTCAACAGGTTCTTTTGTAATTCTTTGTAATTGTGGGTTCTACACTTGCATGGATGTCTGAATCCCTACACAGCTTCCAAGTGGATATTGGTGGCCATCCACCTAATCCAACTAGCCTATTTTGGAAGTTTTCATGTTAGTACATCTTTTTGTACTTCCAGAGTCGTTTTGGGGCTCTAAACAATGTTTTTTTACTTTCCACAGTCAAACTATAGACATAGTCATATTTTGATGGCATAATGTGTAGCTCTCGAAAATACCTTTCCAACAGGCTATCACACGCCTAAAACGAAGGTCATACGCAAAAGTTACAACCCTAGGAAGTTGAGGTACCAACTTACCCATCGAGGCCTACATAACTTTTGGTGTTTCATCTCCTAGGGTTAGGTTTTTGGATGTCTAGGATTTTGGCATTCATGAGAAATGTTTAAGAGGCCTCTGGAGCCTCATTGTAATGATTCTTCTCAGATGGATGCATGTAGCAGCCACATCTCTTCTCAGAGAAAACTACCACCATTCGAGCAAGTTGTTTTCAGTTATGTAGTTTTACAGTTTCAACCTATTTTATTTATTCAATAGAAGTTATTGTTCACTGGATATCTATTGTTGTTCTCTGTATCTATGTGTTATTGTATTCAATCTATTATTCATTTCATTCTGCTAAAAAATACAGATCAAATATGTTGTTGAGATTTGGAGCAACAAATCTACAGTTGGGAGGAATGTTTGTCCCTTGCAGTCGGTTGCCCATTTCATGTTTAAAGATAAGTGTTTTTATCTTTGTTTATCAGTTTATTCATGGGTTTTTATTGATGTGCATGAAATTTGAGTTTATATCAATTTATATTTATTTTTTCCGAGAATGATAAATGAGGATAAGTTGTTGCATTCATGTTTTAGAAATGTTGTAGATGCATTTAGTTTTATTGGTATTAGAAACATTTTATGGGTTATGTAGTGGTGACACTATGAATAACAACGACTAACAATGTGGTTTTGTAACGTATGAGTAGGATCCTTACTTTGATGGTGAGAAGGAATATGTGTATTGATCTAATGAGTTTGTTCAAAGAAGATTTGTTCTTATTAAAAATAAATTTGTAGATATAGTGTATGAAGTTTACATGCATGACAAATAGTTGGGTGTCTCCTTTTTTGTACATAGTTGATTTCTTTAGAGTGAACAAATGCGTGTGTCTTTATCACATGGGTGTAATGTGTATGAACTAAGTGTGAGTCCTAGATCATACTACCCATGTTGGATTGGTGATATGTTCCCATCCATTATTGATGTATCAAATTAGATTTTGGCCCAATTCACTTGAGGAGTGATTCCTTTCCCTTTGGACTATGTTTGTACTAAAGGGAGGGAATGTTTGTCATTATTGTACATTAGTACAATATCCTTTGATTAGTACATTATTGTCCAATGATGTATTAGTCTTATGTTTGTCATAAAATATTATTGGGTTTGTACATTGGGTTGTTAGTAGCAACTCAACTTAAGATAAGGATTTGTGAGTAATAATAGGGAGACATAGGTGTTGATTCTTCATTTGTAGGGGGGAAATCTTGTATAAGAACCTCTCTATTGATTAAATAAAAGTGAACAAGAGTTTTATTGTGTGCGCTCAACTCATGAATTACAATAAAATCCTTGTGTTTTACAAAAGACTTAGTTCCTTGTCTTACACTTGGGATCACAATATGCATACTTGAACCTAACAAAATCGTGACTCATCTAAAACAATATTTGCCTCATTTGTAGCTATTTCTACAACAATCATTACACTTAGTATTTTCAATTACTCTCATCAACTATGATTTTCTCTATTATAGTATGGATCTCCTTAGCTCGTTTATAATACTTTGGCCTCTTTGACTGGGAGAACAACCTATCCTTCCTTCCATTACTCTACTACCTCTCTTTCCCCCTAATGGGAAGATAACCCAAGAACTCTCTTCCATTGATGATTAGGTTTCTCAATGAAGTTTTTCTTGGCATTTTTCCGATGGAATACATGACATGACATATTGATATACTTAAATCATATTTCTCTCTCTCTCTCTCTCTCTCTCTCTCTCTCTCTATTACAGATCACCTACTGGTCCCTTGACTAAGTCTTTGCTCATTCTCTACAACTCTACCATTTGACTTTACTAGTGTATATAGAACTATAACTCTACTCACTCTCCTAACTAGTTTTTTAGAAGACTATTGACATTCTAGCTCTTCGATTATTGGTCAACTCTTTATCTTTCTAGCATTTGAAATCTATGTATGACTATTGAAGTCTCATTTGTCTCTATCTTCCTTCCATGGCAATCCACACACATTGCCTTGCATTGCACCATGCACTCTTTTTTTGTCATTATATGCACTCCACTCTCTGCTTCTCATCTTGCTCTTTCAATGTGGTGTTGTTTACTTATGTGTTTGGACATCTCACGTGGTGTTGTTTGCTTGCACACTTGAACATTTTGAGTCATTTCAAGGAGTTGTTCCTTCCTTGACATGTGGCATGCATGCACTTTTGGTGGGATTTTCTCTAGTGCATTCATCAAAATGTTTCTTCAAACCACTTCTCACTTGTGCCAATCCAACTTGGCTATGTTTCTCACTATTCTCTTAGCTTCTTCTTCATGACACATGTCTAAATGCGCTTTGAATGTGACTATATCTCCCCTCTTTCTAGTTCAGAGAAGCATAAAATCCCACCATATCATGATGCTTATGCCAATAAGTATCCACAAAAGTAATAACTCTTTTATTAATATGATAGTTAATTGAACATGAGATGAAAATGAATATATGCTCAACCTCTCACTTCTTCTTTAAAATATGTTAATAATAAAAAATAATAACCAATCAAATACATCATTCACTATACATGATCATAACCCCTTCCAATATAAAAAAATCTACATGACCATAGCCCTTTCAGCATTAGTGTTGTTTGCAGTGAGAAAATGCACGGCTTAAAAGTATTTGTAGGAATTTTACTTCCTAGATCCCAAGATTAAAATAAATATCACTCCGTGAAGGCAAGAAGCATATATTGCGAAGTCTAGGGGTAGATACCTATTTTTCTCCCATGAATGTTTTGGTTGTTATTGTTGTTTATTTTGCCCAAATCCTTCCTTTGACTTTTATGATGTGCGGTTTCACCATTTCTAAATTAAAAAAATTAATCCTGCAATATAAAGATATAAAATCATGATATGTGGTGAGCATAATATTGAATACGGCAAAAGGCACTTTCATACTGGTTGTAGAAAAGGTAAAGCCGACAGCCAGCAGCCGGTGTGCCGGTAGCAGGCCCAGATCCTTCCCGGCAGGTAACAGGCGATCGGCCGTCTCCGGTCGTCTTGTGCGAACTCCGAGTATTTGTGCGGGACAAGGGGAGGGATTTTGTTTGGCGTTCTTTTCTTAACCCTCTTCATCGGAGAGAAAGGGAGCATTCCGGAGTTTTCTCGAGGTATGTGAAGCTTCCATGGGTTGAGGAATCAGCTTATGTGCCCGTGTCTCTGCTTCTGTAGGAGATTAAGTTGGGGATCACATACATAGATATGAGGATTCGGAAGCGTTCCGGAGCTTTATTCACATCTTCTTCCTCATGGGAAAGGGCCAGGAGCTCTTCTTCCTCTATCCCCATGAGCACTGCCAATGGCAACGGCGAGAAGACGGAATTTCTTCTTCCTCTGGTAGCAGCTGTCATGGACGTCCAGCGGGCTGAGAACAAAGAAGGTGAAGGAGATCATGGGACTCATACGCGTCCTGCCCACAACTGGAGGAACGCTTTGCAATTCCAATGCAGCGGCGATGGGAACACTGAAAGTCAGGCACTTGAGGTAAGCCTACGATCTCTTCTATTTTGGTTTCGGTATTTTATGGTAGCAAGTTAAGTAGTTAGAATAAATTTTAGAGTAGGTGAATTTATTCTGCAATCTCCACATGTATTATATTAGAGCCAAGCATATTATCGCTCTCTTCTCTCCATCTCAGCGTTTTAAGATTTGGCCACAATAGATGAGCTCTAAAGAGTGTGGAAGAAATCCATATACTTTGTGCGATATGCCCATTAAATAGTGTTTGCATTTGACGAGGAGATCCCATTGATAAAGAAAAGAAGAGGAGAGGAGAGGAGAGGTACAGCAGATCATGGGTTATATCTATGTACTGCTGTTGCTGTTGCATGCAGGCGGCATGCCGGACATAACATTTAGTATTGGGTTATTGTTCACTAGATGCATGCGTGCCTTCCTCATCTCCTTTGTGCGCCCAGAATTTGGAAATCTCCGTTACAGATCCCGCGAGACCTCGGTCGTCAATCGATGATTATAGCAGTTAATGTTACTGAATCTGCTTCTCTATCGATTTGGCCAAGGAAGTGAATAGATGTATTGTGTGAAGGAAGGGCAAGTGGTGGTGTCCGCCGCATGCACTGAAAATGAAAATGAAGGGCATGCCGTAATTGGGTGCAAACTGGTTTTCCGTCTGTGCTTCCCCAAACCCTAGAGTCCTGCACAAGACGACACATAATTTTGTGGGTAGATATTCATATAATGTAGATATATGGGTGGATATACATGTATTAATGTATAGCTTAAGTAATCAGTTCCATGGGATAGAGCAGTTGGTGAATTGGTGAGAGGTGTATATACTCTCTGGGTTGTGAGAAGTTACTGGTTTGAATCTTCTGTTTCTAGGGTTGCTGTTTAACATCTCATATCATAGAATGGAGAAATATAGAATGAGTTTTCCACAACATTTACGATTGAAAAAACTATACACAATCCATAAAATGGAGAAGTATAATCCATAAAATGGAGAAGTATAGAATGAGTTTCCCACAATATCTACGGTTGAAAAAACGATACACAATCGAATGGCTGACAAATAAGAGAGTTCATGGACACTGCTCGGGGCTTTTGGTCCTATTATACTATTCATCAATGGACTAATTTCCTCGCACGCACTCAGAATATGCAATGCAATTCCGAGGAAATCAAAGTTCAAACCCCTCGTTGAGAATCGAAATGAGAGAAATTATAAAAAGTCAAGAAGCACACTCCATATGCAGCTGTGATAGTCGTGCTGGCGGCGTAGATGAGGACGAAATAATGCCGGCGCAAGAGGCAGATTAAAATAGTACCGATTAGTCGGGACATCAACAGGCACCGCATATTAATACAATTATATTCATATCCCGCATTTTCAGACTTCAATCAAACAGTTGGAGTGGAAAGGAGTGATGTTAGCTGGGCGGCACCTTGTAAAAATGGAAGGAACAGCTATGGCTGCAACGGATTGATTTGCAAGCCAAAACGTAATCCCCTTTAAGAACAAGTTAAACCTGTTTTTATTGTCTAATCCCACGCTGGACTAAAATCCGTATTGGGTTTCGTCTCGTTTTGCGCAGAACGGCGAGGAGAGCGAGAAAGTAGATTGCAGATTGAACGGGAGTATGAGGTACCTATCTATTTCTTTATGCAGATTGTTGAACAGGAAGATTGCTCTCGAGTTAACCCACTTTTTTTTATTGGCTTTAGCTTCGCATTACTTTCCTGGTTTATTGAATGGAGAGATTGCTTCTGAGTTAACTCACTCCTTTTCCTGGTTTATTGAATGGAGAGATTGCTTCTGAGTTAACTCACTCCTTTTTTTTTATTATTGATTTAGCATCATTTTCCTTATTAATTGAACGAAAAGATCGTTTATTGATTTCACATCACTTTCCTTATTAATTTCCTTATTAATTGAACGAAAAGATTGCTCCCGAATTAACCCACTCCACTTCGGCTTCGCATCACTTTCCTTGTTGTTTATAATACGATTTATAATCCCACTGTTTTTGCACTAAATACTTTATGCGATTCTATTTCAGCTTTTAATTTTATGGATGCCCTTAAGTCTTCTGTGAATCTCTTCGCAGAAATCTATGCGATTCTATTTCAGCTTTTAATTTTATGGATGCCCTAACGTATTCTGTGAATCTCTTATCGCAGAAATCAATGGGAGAATATCAGTCTGTTTACAAAGGAAGGTATAGATAGAAGCTAACTACATCCTATATCTTTATATACTGTTTGTAAATAGGATATTAGCACTGAAATCTCGATGCAATAGTTGGGTTCATTAATTGTCCCGACCTGAACTTCAGGAACTCAAGGAGCTCTTCTCATGAAGGAAGAAACGCCAAGAAATGCCGAGAAGGAGATAACGGGAGGCCGTAATGAGGAATCGAAGTTGCCAAAATCAGGCCTTTTTGACATGGGGACTTCTTGGAAGCAACAGAGGAACCTAAGTGTGCACAGCGTCAAGCTGAAAAGAAGCAAAGATGATATCAAGGGATGGAAGGACGATGAAACAAAGATCACTAAAAAGCTGAGGCAGGAGACTTATATTCAGCAGGAAGATGGGCAAAAACTGGATGAGAAAGCCATGCCTAATAAGCGTTACAATAATAATAATAATAATAACGAAACAGAAGGATCTCAATGCAGGCGGAGGAATGGGCGAGGTTGGAGGTGTTCTCAGCGGACTCTTGTAGGGTACTCTCTATGCGAACACCATCTGGGCAAGGGCAGGCTTAAGAGTATAAACAGCAGTAATAACAGCGCTACTACAGTTACCCTGAATAACAAGGCTGGTACCTGCAAACTCAAAGAATTGCGCCTCATAGACGCTTCTTGATCCTGCAAACTTAATCCCGATCAGCCGAAGCCGAACTCCTGAATGAACTATAAAAGTTTAGTGTTGAATTAGTTGAGTGGTATGATGCAGAATGAATAGAAATCTGTCAGAATACAAAGACGAACTGTACTTACAATTCCAATTCATGACAAATCTACTATATTCTGCTCTACTTCGAGCTGCCTGTGCGTTAACTGTTGAGCTGGTAAACGCTAACAACTATAATAGTCATGAATCGGATTTGAAACCTCAATCCTCGCATTTGCTGTCAATAGAGTAGATTAATCGGTACTGGGTTAAATTACATGGTGTCATTATACGTACAAAAGTATCTGCATATTTAGCATCGAAACATACGTGGGCTTTTAAATATGTGGATGATTTTCAGTGTATATAACTTCTTTCGGTACCGATATAAATGATCTATCTTTAAAAAGGATATTTATTGCGAAGTACATTTTGAAATTTACTGTGCATCAGCGCAAGGATTTTGTCGATATGTTTTTCGTCCATTAAAAAAGGATATTTATGTGAAGTACATTTTGAAATTTACTGTGCATCAGCTCAAGGATTTTGTCGATATGTTTTTCGTCGATTAAAAAAATTCTTGATGGTTTAGTTCAATTTAAATCCGACATAATATTTATTTTATACTTTTTAATTTCAGAGATTGAAGAGTTGATTAATAAGACATTTGCTATAAAATTTAAAAGATTATATATTTATACTTTTTAATTTCAGAGATTGAAGAGTTGATTAATAAAACATTTTTTTATATAATTATATTTAAAAGATAATATATTGATATTTTTGAATTTCAGAGATTGAAGAATTGATTAATAAGAGATTTGCTATAAAATTTAAAAAATTATATATTTATACTTTTTAATTTCAGAGATTAAAGAATTGATTAATAAGATATTTGCTATCAAATTTGTATATAATTACATTTAAAAGATAATATAATGTTCTTATTACATGAAATTAGAATTAATTGGATGTTATATTGCATTAGAAATAACAATGGTATTGTATTTAATTTAGTACACATGGTAATAATAATATTATTGTATAGCACAAACAATGCTTTTAATATTGGTTATTAAATACAAGATATTTGGTTTATGTTGAAATATATTATAAAATATTGTATTTGGTTTGTGCTGAAATATATTATAAAATATTGTATTTGGTTTATGTATTTATGAGAAAACATGTTGATTTATTCTTAAAAATGGTTATTGTTATGTAAATTGCAAATAATAATATTTACAAGAATTATTATTATTTTATTGTTTTTTAAAAATACATTATCATTAGCAAGTGTCAAAAAAAATAAAGGTAGCTTATAAAAAGGATAAACCAAAGTTTAAGATAAAAACAAATATATTAAACTTTTAATTGGAAAAGTATGTGTAGAATTCGGGTGAAAAAATAAATATATATATATATAGAATTTAAGCCAATAAGTATGAATATTTAACCTGCAACCTTAAAATTAAGTAGGTACATGGAAGAAGATAATATTTGGAAACTTTTATGATATATTGAAGTTTGAAGTCGTATAGGTTTGGGAAAGATCTTCATGAGATCTCGATCTTCTGTAAGAATTGGAAGCTTCTATCACTATCACTTTATGAGATGTTTTCCTGGTTTTAGTGATGGAAGAAGGTCCACCACAAGGGAGACTTTCTTGGTGACCTCAAGGGATCAAATAACAAGATTAGCCGAGTCTACCACCCTCGATCTTGGTCACGTGAAGGCTAGGTATGTTGGAAATACTGAGAGGGGAGGTGA
The DNA here is from genome assembly GCA_009831015.1 of Picea engelmannii. NCBI lineage: Eukaryota > Viridiplantae > Streptophyta > Pinopsida > Pinales > Pinaceae > Picea > Picea engelmannii. Next base: position 150,896 of record ML794113.1, on the reverse strand, counting down.
ATCAATATTTCCCTTTTTCAACAATTATCATTTACTTTGATATTTTATTATTTACCACAACAGATCAAGAATGGACTTGTATTTAAAATCAATATATAATCAACACAAATTACAAGGTTTTATAAAGAAATAGTGAAGTATTTAAAATCAATATATAATCAACAAAAATTACAAGGTTTTATAAAGAAATAATGAATGACACCAATCCTTTTTAGAGCACCAACTCTAGGAGACATCAATCCCCTTCTTCACAACACCAACCCTAGGAAGCACCAACTCCCTTGTCTTTAGTGTACCAACCCTAGGAAGCACCAACTCCCTTGACTTTAGGGAACCAACCCTAAGAAGCACCAACTCCCCTAACTTTAGGGTGCCAACCCTAGGAAGCACCAACTCCCCTGACTTTAGGGTACCAACCCTAGGAAGCACCAACTCCCTTATCTTTAGGGCACCAAGCCTAGGAAGCACCAACTCCCTTAAATTACACTTACTTAGTAAAGGATATGAATCCTTCCGTGCTCCTCCCTTCCACCGTCACTCCATAAGAATCATCAATTCTTCTTCTTGAACTCTACTTCTGTTTTGATATTCTGATCTGGACTGTAGAGACACTTTATTCTCATTGTTCTTTCTCATTTATATAATCTTCCAACCGATGTGATATATGAAGCATTGTGTCCCTTTGTTTGGACCATCACACCTCTTCATTTTAAATTAACAATAATCTCTATTATTATTCAAACATTATCATGAAGGATTTTAATTTAGTGAGAGTGTTTTTCATAAATCGATCACTGATATGGATTGATTTCATTTTTAACTCGATCCCATGTCTCTGCAAATATTGTAGAAATTGAATTATGTAGAGCCGCTTCCTTCAAACCATTTACATGTGACCATATGCGTAAAACCACAGGCTTATTAATTTAAGTGATGTTCCTTAAGATAAATCATGACAACATCCAGATCCTATCTGGTTTAACATTCCCTCTTGACCGAGATAAACTTCTCATGTTGTGTGTTAAATTTCGCACAACAAATTTTCGGCACCTCTATTCCATACGAGCACAAGTGGTGACCAACTGCTACACCAAACGAGTGCTTGATCACTTGTTAAGATCAACAGTCACGTATTAATTGCATGTTGAAATGGAAGATTGTCATTACTTCATAACTTCGTCCTTTGCGACTTACAACCTCTGTAATCATTCAACCTTTCAGAGTGCATTTCTCCAAAGTAGACCGCATTGTCGATATTCATTCTTTCGTTAGATGGACGATCCTAGTTTATCCATAGGTTTCAAACAAATCGACAACCATGAATTAATCTGTATTTGAGTGGATGATTCTCATTTACTTCGGGAATTCAAAGCTTCGGGACTCCGACTTTTGCAGCTTTCCAACTCCTCTGAAGAAAATTTCACCCAAGTACGTATTATTTATTTACTCGTAGATCAGACGGTTATGTCCTAATCTCTGGTTGAGTGGATGATCTGCGCAACATCAACAATATGTTTTGTTAACTGCCTTCTCATTATGCGCTTTTAGGATCTCAACCGTGAATCTTCCTTCTCGATGGACGATCAGATCTTACTTCAGAGCTTCAACACTCCGGGACTCCGGGTTACTAGAACTCTGAGGTAGTGTAACGACCCTTGATTATTAAGTATAATTAATTTAATAATATAATCCTAAAAGATTAGCTAAACTATATTTATTTATTAAAATAACCTTAACTAATTATTTGTTATTAATTAGTTATTCTTGATTATGATTAATTTAAGTATAATTAACTCATTAATTAATATGGTTAATGATTGATTTAATTATTAATTAATTAATTAATTAATAAAGTATTAAATTAATGGTGGATAATATAATATAATATTAAATTGGGTTACGTATCCCACAAGGGATAACGTATTCAATACATTTGGATAAGGGTAATTAAATGAAGGGATCAGGAATTTAATGGAAGGAGGAGTGTCGGTGAAAGGGGGGGATAAGGAAGGAAGGAAGGAGTTGGAGGGGGGCATTCTACGGGAGACTGTTTTCTTGCTATGGGCAGAGAGCCGAGAGGGGCTATGAGATTGGCGTGCTTAGATTGAGGCACAAGATTTGCTGGTTGTGACCTATTGATCAGGCAGACACCGAGTTTCTAGAGGTTTTGGGCTTGGAGGGCCAGGATATCTGTAGATATCCTGGAGCTAGGTCGTTTTCCTAGTTGGCAGGGTGGACAAGAGGTTTTGGGCAATTATTTTTCTTTGTTTGCAACAGGACTGGACTGTGTAGCAGGTAGCAGCAGGAAGGCAGCTGACAATGGAAATTAGCATCAGAGTTAAGGTACTCAATTCGAATTTATGCATTACTCATTGATGAATTTTAATTTTACTTGCGTAAGTGTTGAAAAAAAAAATTTGGAATAATTCTTCTTTTATGAATCTGGTAGAAATTGTTGTACATTTGGTAGGATTTGGTAGAATTTTTAGATGTTATTTTCAAATCAGTCACTACATTTGGTATCAGAGCCATGTAGTTCACAATCTGGAGCCTTAAGGGCCTACCCACCTACCCAATATCCAACCTGCTCCATGCGAGCTACATACATAGCCATAAACAGAATTAGTATGGAGATGTGGCTCTTCATAACTGAAACAAAAGAAGAAAAGAGCAACAGGGGATTTTTAAACCACATACCATTTCCCAATTGTTGGCACAGATCAACTCCTTTCTGTAACAAATACACCCTCCCCTGTACACACACAAAAAAAATACATATAATTTACAAAGTGCGTAAAAAAAAAAAGAGGGGGAATGTTCCAGAATTTCACGGGACATGTAGCAGAACGTGTAAATCTATTAAGAGTAAACGACTAAATCTATTAAGAGTAAACGACTGCTTTTATTGGGAATCGACCCAGTGACCCACGTGTCACTGCCTACAGCTGATATCATGCGGTCATCTTTCATAGCGCCGTCTACGACTGCCAAAGCTGCTCGAACCAGAGGTATATGCGTTGCTCTCTGTCCCCCTTCCTCCACCGAAAACATTAGTTTGGAGAATGTACTTCTTCCCCCCTTCAAACTTGTGGCTGAGCTCATATGCATATACATTCTAGCTTCATAGGGAATATATATTCAATCAAAATTTCTAACTATATGAAATCTTATGAAACTGAAGGGGACCAAAACAAGCAAAAGGCATGTAATGAATATAGACATGAACTTACCTTGAACTGCTTCTGGTTGATAGCCTTGAATTCCTATAGAAGCTTTGATTGTTTTCTTTCACAACCCAGAAGCTCTAATATCTGTTCACATTTTCCTGATGTGGTAATGGATCATGGAACTGTTGATGATAGATGCATCATATATATGACTTTTTTCCCAGACATGGATTATGACTTTAGGCTTGTCGAAAGTTTCAGAATTGTTAGCAGGAGAATTTTTAAAACCCTCGTAGTTGTCCCAGCCCACATAATTCAGCCCAAAATCACATTTTCAGATTTCTTTTAAATAGCTCTATTTATGAACTCCAGCAAGACATAACAAAAAAATTGACAATGAACTAAAGATGGAATTCATTAAACAAACAAGAGTCTAGATAGTCATTTATTAAAGATAAAAGCACTATAGATCCAACAAAAGAAGGAAGTTTTTAGCGAAAGAAATGTTTCTTTAGAACAAAAAAACTCAGAAAATGTAACACTCTGGGGTTTAGGAATCTTAAATTAAAATAATGGGTGCTTTCTATTGATATTGTCAACAAGTGAAAAACAATTTATACTATACAGTTAGGCATAAGCTCACCTTTTACTTGAAAACAAAAAAAAAACTCAGTCAAACCATCACTGATCCATCCAAGATAGTCTAGGACAGTGAATCTGCTTATTATCAAGCTGAATCCTCTGTAATCGTAACCCATTGCATACAACGTAAATTCGAACAGAAACTGTCGGAATATCAGAATCCGAAGAACACCGCCCGGTTTTTATACAGCCTCTCACCTCACCATGAGTGATGGGCCAAAGACATCTTTTCATTGAAAATAATAAAAAGAAAGGATAAGAATGTGTTCAGTTAAATCCGACAGCTATGGAGCCCCAGTGGCGGCATATCAGTACCGTTTCCCAAGAGAGATTTCTCATTTTCCTTCAGAACCGAGAGGGATAAGCACCGTTCAATACACCAACAACAAACCCACAGCTGTTGAAGCCAAGCACCTACACCAACGCATGACACAAGGACCAACAACAACCACCAAGACGTGAAGGAGGAGAACCCTACACGCACCTATTCATGCACCTGTTCAATACACCAACAACAAACACACAAAGCAGAGCCAGTACAGCGCAAACGCATAACCCCAAAGCCCGCAGGCTCTACCATTTCATGCACCAGCAGCTAAAAAAAAAACCCGTTTTCATTTAAGCCCGCAGGCTCTAACACTGAGGCCAAGCGCCTAGCCACACACCATACATATCACAAGTCAAAGCCTAGCGCACAAGAACTATGCACCCAGTCATAAGGTAGGAACCCGCGAGGCAACGCATCAACAACAAAAAAAAAAACAATGTTTCTGTGCCAAGCGCCAAACACCGGAAGCACGCAAACACACAAACCAGTGCAGGTCTGTAGCAAATACAGACAAGCCAAAGCCAATGTCATTTCATACACCAACAACCAACAGACAAGCGAAAGTCAGCACATAAGTTACCAAAGCCCAGCATCAGGCTCACTTTACAACAACACCTACACATACAACCACAAGGTTTCAACAATAATAAAACTAACCAAGCATCAACACATCAGAGCCCAGGGCCAAGCCAATGGCGCCCGAGTCTAGCGCCAAGCCAACAGAGGAAATACGCAAGCATTGTGCACGATGCGTGCATTTCCATGTAGCCATTCAGTGTGCCTCATTTCTAGGATGTGGCCGCTCCATTAAAACTCCAAACTACATCTTAAACCTGTAAACAAGCAACCATGGTGGCAGAGGTAGGGTGAGGCTGCCTTATGGATAGCAATCGAGAAAAAAAAAAAACAAGTGAACGATTAGGGTTCGGTTAGGGTTTTAAATTTCTATTTAGGGAATCGGGGAGGGAGGCACATGGACCTCATGCAAGGTCCGACATTTCCCATCCTCCAATTTAAATAATTGTTAGCTAAATTGTTATTAAATTGTTAATTTATCTTATTTCGATTCTATTATAATTATTAATATTTTAATTAATTTCATTTGTTTATATTTTATTTATTAAATTTGTTATAGATCTGAAAATTGCTTGGATATTTTCTTGCTCGGGTCTATATTAATGCTAACTGATTTCGTTTTATGGTATATCTTGAAGTTGGCATAAATAAGATCTTAGATCATGTTAATAGTTGAATACTTTCTCAGATATGATAGGTGAACTGTAGGATTGCCTAAACTCATACATCTTCATTAAAGTTCACTAGATTATTCTTGGAAACACATGTTGAATAGTGTTTGGTTCTTGCTTCATGATCTATACAATTAAGAAAGGCCAATCAATGCAAAATTGGGCAAACGACTTAGCTAATGAGATGGTATTCTTATAGCCTGATGTCCTGGTTTCAAATCGTATCTTTTCCAGATTGGAGTTATGAATTGTGAATATTGTATATCTGATTGCATTCTAACCTTTACAGCTCTCATCTAAACGAATCTAAATGCAAATGTACTCATCTTAGCATTTGATTGCAGGGGTTTGTGGCCTATGTAAAATCAAATAACAGACCTGTCTTTGATCTTTCCTTTTTGCAACGTTTTGGCTTACATACGGTGTCGAAAACATTTCAAATTTAATCGATGCAAAGGTGGCCCAAACGACCTAACTAAAGTGCCAAATGCCATACCCAATCTTGCACTGCTTGAGGGTTTATTCACTGGTTGAAATTGCAGAGTTTAAGGTTTATTTTCTATTGATGGTATATGCCCAATACAC
>ML794113.1:121642-140121 GCA_009831015.1 Picea engelmannii | reverse complement strand
AATTTAAGTATAATTAACTCATTAATTAATATGGTTAATGATTGATTTAATTATTAATTAATTAATTAATTAATAAAGTATTAAATTAATGGTGGATAATATAATATAATATTAAATTGGGTTACGTATCCCACAAGGGATAATGTATTCAATACATTTGGATAAGGGTAATTAAATGAAGGGATAAGGAATTTAATGGAAGGAGGAGTGTCAGTGAAAGGGGGGGATAAGGAAGGAAGGAAGGAGTTGGAGGGGGGCATTCTACGAGAGACTGTTTTCTTGCTATGGGCAGAGAGCCGAGAGGGGCTGTGAGATTGGTGTGCTCAGATTGAGGTACAGGATTTGCTGGTTGTGACCTATTGATCAGGCAGGCACCGAGTTGCTAGAGGTTTTGGGCTCGGAGGGCCAGGATATCCGTAGATATCCTGGAGCTAGGTTGTTTTCCTAGTTGGCAGGGTGGACAAGAGGTTTTGGGCAATTATTTTTCTGTGTTTGCAACAGGACTGGATTGTGTAGCAGGTAGCAGCAGGAAGGCAGCTGACAACGGAAATTAGCATCAGAGTTAAGGTACTCAATTCGAATTTATGCATTACTCATTGATGAATTTTAATTTTACTTGCGTAAGTGTTGAATTTTTTTTTTGGAATAATTCTTCTTTTATGAATCTGGTAGAAATTGCTGTACATTTGGTAGGATTTGGTAGAATTTTTAGATGTTATTTTCAAATCAGTCACTACAGGTAGTTCAATTCCTCCAGAGTGTTTACCTATCAAATAAGTCATGATGCTACGATGACTGCTTGTTGTTGGTTGTTTAGTACACCTTTCACTATTCTTCCACTGCACTTGATCTAAGGGTCATGATTCATCCCGGAGGATCTTGGATCAGCGACCAATGTTAGTTCATGACTTTGTGCTTCAGTACTTCAACTAGTTGTTGGTGGTAGACGTTGGTTTCCCTCGAAGGAAATACTCCCAGAGTGACGTAACTTGTTGACATCACTATTGACTTGGCATTGGCTGAGTCGCTACCACGTGCCACTTATATTTGTGACTTACGTATACCTAAAATGCCAACTGGACCTTGACACTTGTCACCATTTGATTTTGCCATGTGTCCTTGTTGACGTGGATCTCCTGATGTGTCACATTTCCTCCTCCTGGATCTAACGACCATAGGTTCATCTGAAGTTTCTTATTGATCTAACGGTTGTCGTTGCTTCAAGAATATGACAGTTTTGAGACTTCGATCTAATCCTCCCGAATTGGTGAAGTGCCGAATAGATCTATCATCGTAGATATTTCTTGTCATAATCCTATGGCCTCTGTTTATTCTGGAACTTTGGGGTTCGAGAGTTCTTGGTGCATCTGCGTTGTTTATCGTTGGAGTAGGTTAAGGACGGAGTTGACCACGCTCTGACTAGATCAATGATTGACATGATTTCCCTGCTCTTCCTCTCATCCGACGGTTGACGAATTTTTTTGACTTTGGGACTTCGAGGTTTCAGAGGTCCAGGTAATTGTTGCTCCAATTTCCACCAAAGTTGGTCACTGCCGAAGTGGTCAACATTATGCTATCCTTCCACTGGTTTAATCCAACAGATATGACTTAATCAATCGTTGAGATGGATGGCCATGATTTATTTGTTATTCTGTATCTCAGATTGACAATTGTGCTTGACCCGATGTGGAGATCTATGATCAGGGATGATTGCGGAGTCCCAACTAACTTGACCTTTAAAACTATCGTCGAGTTCTGCAATAGAAATTTCTCATTAATAGTGGGATCGATGCCAACTGTTGATCTATTTGTGGGTGACGATCGACGTTGTGTGTGTATTGCAGAACCAAAACTTGCATGATCATTAACTCAACCCTTTGTCCCACAATGGCTCTCCGTCAATGATCTACCCTTAATGAGATCCGACAGTAAGGACTTAATCAAATGTTGATATGAAGGTCCTCTTCTGCAATTCCTGGATCTGAAGGTCCTGGTTTGTCCCAAAAGCTACATCAGTGTGTTATCACATAAACTTGTTAAAGCCTTAGGGGTTTGCATTTTCTACCTAATTCTATATTTTTTCCTGTCTCTCCTCCTTTTGCAGACCCAATTGTAAGGTTTTTCCTTTCGGCTTATAGTTTTCTTCTTTGTCTTCCTGAGAAGTGTCGACCCTCAACCTTCCATTTCTCTCTTAGTCCGATCATTCCCCTCTTCATCTTTGTCTCTGATATTTTGTTTTCCCAAGCCCTCAACTAGTCATTCAAGTAAACTACACAGGACACATTCGTGAGAACTAGGCACAACACTTGAAGCAGTTTGATATCAACTCAAATCAAGCGAGCGAGCAAGATCAAATTTCGACGGTAGAGATCCATCAGGTAGATCGGATCGATGACCATCGGGTGATCGTGATCATATAGTTGCACCAAGTGTTGGCCCTTAACCACGTTTTGAGGATCCTTGGTCATGTTTGACCTAGTTTTGGGACATCGACAGGCTGTCGAAGGTGGAGCACAAGATGAAGCAGAGATCGTGAGATCTAGGCCCCTTTTTAGGGATTTTTGGGTTTTTGGATTATGTAACGGGTATGAGAATGTCAGCCCATGGGTTTACCCATGTTTAGGCCCGATTTTGTAATTTATAAATAGAAATCTAAGCGATGTAAGTAGCGATCGATCGTTGAGTGCTAGTACTGGATATGTGCAAGAAGACGTGATTAAGACTTGCAGAGCTAAGTGCAAGTCATCTGTAGTGCTTTATGCGCAGACTGTGTAAGGCTCTGTGCCTAGATATACTTGGGGAAGGAGGATTTGGCGAAGTGCATGTAGATCTCCTATGCTATGTGGAGTAGTGTTCTGATGCTTTGTGCTTGTAAGACGCTTGACATAAAATAATAAAGGGAAGAAGAGTTGGTGGACATAGCCCCAGGGTGGGGGTGAACCACGTATATCTTGTGTTATGGTTTCTTTGTGAAATGTATTGATGTGTTTATGTGTTTACTTGTTTAGATGCTTTGATATAAATGAATTATAGATAGATATATTGATGCTATGTGCTTAATAATATGGATGAATTCTAGATCTATGTGGATGTGCTTAGTGCTTGAACATACTAGATCTGGTTGAATACTGTGATGCTCTGTAATTAGGGTTTTGTCTGCGAAGTATATGTTGGTTGAATATTAATGAATCATAATTGCTAAGTGCTCTGTTAAGGTGTTACAATCATAGACCTGTGTCCCAACTAAGGTTGCAGACACTGGAGTCCTGCAACCACCCCTACCTCTACCTTAGGTGAGACTTCATCTGCTTCACAGGTGTTGCTGAAAGGGCCAGTAGTTAGGGTTTTGTTGGTGCACTATTGTAGCTTTGAACCCCAGATCAACCCCTATGCCAACAAATGGTTTCATTGCCGGGACCTAGAACTATGATTGTTGGGAACTGAGGAAGAAGAAGCTCGGTGTGAAGATCTGACCTGAAACTGTGATTGCTGGGAACTGAGGAATAAGAAGCTTTGTGCGTAGATTTTCTACTTGACTTGTGAAGCTCTGTGCTAAGGAAGGAGGCGGATCTGAAGAAAAGAGGTAAGATTTGAGTGCTTTGTGCTTTGATAGAGGTAAGAATAGTGAAAAGTTTTAGGTCTAGAAGCTTTGTGCTATGTTGAAAGTAAGATTAGTGGAATTTTTGTTTCAAGAATATGGATCTAGGTATGTTTGATAAATGTTGTCCTATCCTGAAAACTAAGGCACAACTAGAAGAAAGAGGATTTGATATAAGTAGATCTGATAAGAATAGTGAAAGATATGTTATACCTATGCATAGAAAGAATGTTTGGACTAACCAATGGATGCAGGATCCTAGAAAGACTTTTTTTTCAGGTTAGCTACTATGATCCTAGTGCATAGTATAGGAAAGGTTGGGGATCATTTAAAAGAAGACGAGGATTAACCCTTTGTTACAATTGCAGAAGACCGGGACATCTAGCTAAGGAATTTCCTGGTAGAAGATATAGTTGTCTTTGTTGTAAATATATGGACCATGAGGTTTTAGATTTCCCTAGAATGATTGCTAAACTTGAACAAATGGATATGAGACAAGAAGACCATGAGAAAGGTCAAGCAACTAAGACCATGGCAGAAACCCCGAAAGAATCAAAGACTGTACTATTACAGATAAAAGAAACCCTGAATGACCATAGAGATACTAATCTATCAGAGATCTTAAAAAAGAAAGATAAAATAGAATAAGAATAGGAGACTTCGACGTTGACTGTATTCTAGATGAGGAAACTCAGGTGAATATAATGACAAAAAGAACTTGGGAAATTTTAGGAAAGCCTGCTATGATTTCTTCATTAGGGGGAATAAGATTATTTAGAGGAAATATGATAACCCTATGTGGAAGAATTACCCAGATATCTATGAGTGCTCATGGAACTTTGACAGAGGAATATTTTGAGGTTGTTAAATTTATTGAGAACAAGGCCCCATTTGCTATATTACTAGGAAAAACTTGGATTGAAAGGGATCAGGCCAGAAGAAAATAAGAAGAAGTCTTAGAGCAGAAAATGCAAGAATTAAAATATTTCATGACTAGGAGGATCACACACTTGATTGAAGAAGAGGAGAACAAATCGAAGCTATTTAGAAACAGAAACTTGGATGTCGAAATTGGAAGAAAACAAGAAGACTCATAGAATACTGAAGCACCTACCCCAAATAGAGAAGAAGTATTGCCCTTGAATCCTAGGAAAGAATCTTAACAACGCGAAGTTACTATGCCAAAAGGAGATAAGAATCATAATGGAAAGAGGAATATCGAGACAAAGCTCACTTGAAAGCAGGCTAGAAAACTAAGCAAGAAGAGATCAAAGATCGAAAAGTTACAGAAGATTCTAGAGGGAACTTCGTAGAAGGAAAATTTACAAAAATGGAACTTCGTCGGGATATCAGAACAACGTCACATGGCACTTCGCCATGGTGAAGCAATATAGCCATTGGGAATAGTATAACCATTAGACCGATACCCCAAATGGATAGAATGACATTTATGGTCAGAAATCCCACCATCCGACCGTTAGGACCGCGTCGTAACGGACTGAAATGAATTAATGAAGGCTTCTCGCCCGTTGGAGAGATCCATTGCCTAGTTATCTACTTATTCTATCGAACCTTGCACCAAGAAAACTTTTGCCAACTGTGATTGTCTGAGCCCACAGATTAGTTGATTTCGCATAATGATCATTGCGCTATCACCATCCATCCTGTTGCATTTAATAGTTATTCTTCAAACCCGAGATATTCAACCATGAGCGTGTATGTCCGAAGAACTTAGCGCGGTCGAAGAGTCTATGAAGGAGGTACTCATCGACCTCATGACTAAAAGAATAATGTATGAAAGAGTAATGTCTGTGGGTATACAAGCGTCATTGACGAGAGGAGTGCAAGCCTCTTCGTCGACTTCTCCTGGATCAAGGCCATCCCGACCAACAATGAAAAAGAGAACCAAGCACAGAGATGACCTAGCAAATGTGAAGATAATCCCAACCATATAACCCGACTACATCCCACCTCTAGCCAGCGCGGTGAGTCGTAATAGTGTGCCGAGATATTTTTTGTACAACATGGTTACTGCGTACCTCCTGAAGGGGATACACACAGTTAGAGCATAGTAGGACAATATCGCAATGTTGAACTTCAACGACTTCAACTTAGGATACCACAAGAACCATAGTATGCTCGCCCCATATAAATACTTGACTAGGATGAAGGGGAAGAACTCGAAAATAATCCCCTAGCCGTGGACGATGAACCTCGCACAGTCCACCCTGTTGAATGTAATGAAAATCCCACACTTTGGAAGGCACCAGTAAGTTAGCGCCTATTTCAAGCTCCTAGTTTCATGTTACCATGGCAACTACTTATGGCTAGACTGTCGTATCACAGTTGATCCAACGCTGATCCATAGGATCACAGGATTAAGTATGCAAGGACCTGACCTGCAAGACTTCTATCCAGGGAAAGCCACAGATCGCACATTAGCACAGAAGATCAAGGATACATACGACGATGTTGAGAAGGGGATGCAAGGCTACAAGGTATCTTCCATCCAAAATGGAGCAGTGCGCCTAGCATGAAAATTAATTGCAGGAAAGCTAGTAAGGAAGAACAGACCCACGCAGGTTATAGGCTTTGTCATTGACCTCGAAGGGAAATGCGTGGAAGGGGTACAGATGAACTGGGTGAAGTATCTAGTTAATCAACTGGAATTAGACTATCGCGAAGCATAGGATCCGGGCTATGAGTTCCACTTTAGCTGGCTCCTTATACACATCGTGTTTGTTGCTTGGGAGATGTCGGAAGGTGAGACCTTCCCGGACATTGAGTTGTTTGAGCCGCTTGCTGTGAAGTTCACCACGATTTGGTACTCAAGCGATATGGGTAAATAGTGGCAGTCGAACACAGTATTTCACACATACTATATCCAGCTAAAGAGGGCTATTGAAGCTGAACCTCGCATGATGCCAAACACCCTACAACGGTTCTGACCCCTCATAAAGTTCCACGTAGATTGATACTTCATCTATATTACTGCGCAAGTAGGCGAACATAAGGAGGAGATTGATTTGTACTAGAAGCTCACAGAAGAGGACCTTGAGGAGATAACTAAGGACCAGTCAACATACTTCCTTATCCCTGATGAACCTACATAGATGTCTGATCACAAACTTGATAACCTGGAGGCTGCTCACAAAGAACATGACACACCTCGAACCAATAGAAGGAAGAAGACCGTAGAAGTCCAAGACTTAAGAAATGCCTTAGAAAAGACTGCTTCAGTATCACCTGGCCGAGGGGGTGAGGAAGAAGTAGAAGAGATAAATGGAAAAGAAGATGAGAAGAATTAAGGCGAAGTAACACCGCCTAGAGATGAGGCTGATCCCATGAAGAAGAGGAAGGTTCCCCCCCTGAAACCCTCTTCCTGAAAGAAATCTAGAGCCACCTTGACCAAGATGAAGAATGTGCTCACTGTTGATGACTTTGAATTCATCATCGTAGCTATAAACGACGCCTTGTAGGAAATCTTACAGAAACAGGAAGCCAAGCAGGAGGAGATGTACGAAAAAATTGAGGTCGAACTCCGAGGGGTTCAGCAGGCCCTTCAGTCTAGTCGCGCAGTGTCCACTGCGCCCCTGCCATTGGGAGAACCAGAGTTGGGAGATGAGCCAGCCCAACTCTGCCGACTAGCTGATGTGACCGAAGCTCACCTTCGTTGTGCACAAGAAGAAAATGAACAAGCCACCCAGGCCCTGAAGAAAGTGAAAGAAGTACTTGTAGAACAACATTGACTTGCAGAGAAGGAGAAGGTTGCTCTCTAGACAAAGTTTGAAGAGGTAAAGAATAGATTCAACAAGAAAAATAACAGTTTCTCGTAGAGAAGCTCGAAGTGAAAGAAGCAGTCAACAAAGCACTCTTCTCTATGATAGGCTTAGAGACAAAGGCAAAAGACTTCATCAAGCATCAAGTAGAGTAGCTCGTGGAAGCTATCCTACAACTACAACAAAGAGTAACAGACTTAGAGCTCTGCAAAGTGCCTAACACTCCGCAGGAGGTGAGGGATCAAAGAGAAGAAACTTCCCGAATCGTAGTTGAGAGAATAAAGGCCCTTGCCATGGAATGTAAAAAACTAAGTGATCACAGTGCCCAGACTTATGAGCAACTCACTGAGAATCCATAACTGAAGGCACTGGATTCACATCTCCAGGAGGTGAAGAAGCAAGCATAAACAATACAGGTGCAGTTGGAGCCCTTGTCAGCTGTCAAAAGGATGAAACGATCCCAGGAGAAGTGCACCGCTCAACAACAGGTCCACACCATTAAGATAAGAGTCATGGAAGTGACCCAGAGGCTCCAATCTATAGAGGATAAATCTTGCCAACTGTTCTTAGAGATCGAAGGCCGAGGAGAAGAACTAGAGCAAGTCATCACTACAGCTGAACAATGCTTAGAGGGACCTGTCAACGATGACGTCATACAAAAGTTCGTTGAGTAGGAGGCTGTGGAAAAACAACAAGTCGAAGCACCTCGAACCAAGATCGAGACTTTTGAGGCAGAATTACCTAGATCAGAGTGTCTCGGGACGAGTCACAGGTGAGTGTTGGGGGCTTGTTGGCCCTTGACCAAGTTTTGAGGATCCTTGGTCATGTTTGACCTAGTTTTGGGACATCGACATGATGTCGAAGGTGGAGCACAAGACGAAGCGGAAATCGTGGGATCTTGGCCCCTTTTTAGGGCTTTTTGGGTTTTGGGCTTATGTAACGGGTATGGGAATGTCGACCCATGGTTTTACCCATGTTTAGGCATGATTTTGTAATGTATAAATAGAAATTTAGGCAATGTAAGTAGTGACCGATGGCTGAGTGCTAGTATTGGCTATGTGCAAGAAGACATGATTAAGACTTGCAGAGCTAAGTGCAAGTCATATGTAGTGCTTTGTGCGTAGACTGTGTAAGGATTTGTGCCTAGTTCTACTTGGGGAAGGAGGATCTAGCGAAGTGCGTGTAGATATCCTGTCCTATGCGGAGTAGTGTTCTGATGATTTGTTCCTGTAAGACACTTTGAAGAAGATAATAAAGGGAAGAAGAGTTGGTGGACATAGCCCCAAGGTGGGGGTGAACCACATATACCTTGTGTTATGGTTTCTTTGTGCAATGTATTGATGTGTTTACTTGTTTATATGCTTTGATGTAGATGAATGATAGATAGATCTACTGATGCTACATGCTTAATAATATGGATTAATGCTAGATCTATGTGGATGTGCTTAGTGATTGAACATACTAGATCTGGTTGAATACTGCGATTCTCTGTAATTAGGGTTTTGTCTGTGAAGTAGATGTTGGTTGAATATTAATGAATCATAATTGCTAAGCGCATTGTTAAGGTGTTACAATCACAGATCTATGTCCTAGCTAAGGTTGCAGACACTAGAGTCTTGCAACCACCCCTGCCTCTACCTCAGGTGAGACTTCATTTGCTTCACAGGTGTTACCGAAAGGGTCGGTAGTTAGGGTTTTGTTGGTGCATTATTGTAGCATTGAACCCCGAGTTTTGTTACTAGATCTGGTTGAATACTCCGATGCTCTGTAATTAGGGTGTTGACTATGAAGTAGATGTTGCCTGAATATTAATGAATCATAATTACTAAGTGTTGTGTTAATGCGTTACAATCACAGATCTGTGTCCCAGCTAAGGTTGTAGACACTGGAGTCCTGCAACCACCCCTGCCTCTACCTCAGGTGAGACTTCATCTCCTTCGCAGGTCTTGCCGAAAGCACTGGTAGTTAGGGTTTTGTTGGTGCACTGTTATAGCATTGAACCTTGGGTCTACCCCTGTGCCAACACCAAGTATAGCATCAAAAAGAGGTACAAAATCACAAGGTCAATCCTAGCTGTTGGTACAGGGAAGGAAGTGTGGCACAAGATTAGCATTTCGTGGTTTCGCGAGATGGAGAGATCAAGGAGAAAAGTCATCAGAACTTGCGAAATGTGAAACCGCGATAAGATCGCAGCCGTTGATCAAAGGAGAGATTTGGATCGATGGATCAACTTTTTAGGATTTCGCGAGTTGGGAAAAGTAGGAGGGTAGAGTCTTGAAGACTCATGACACATGAAGTCCCAAAATGATCTTGACCATCCATTCCAGAAAGACACGTGGCACAGGATCAACATGGAGAAAGTTGTTTCAGGGGAGCTGAAGTGAGAAATGCCAACGACCCAAGGTCCGATGCAAAGGGATACACGTCGCCCAATCCAAGCAATCACGTTTTCATGATTCAGAAATTTCAGCAGGATCACAATGCAAGCTCACAAAATGTGAAATCTCGAAGCACCTGGGAATTAGGTACATGGTCGCAGCCTAGGGTCAGATGAAAAGGAGTTGTGCAAAGGATCAAAGTGCCATATTTTGTAACATAGAAATATCTGCGTGACTTCGAGGTGCCAGAATTGACTCGAAGGGGTTGTGAGCTCACCTGGGACATTCATGGGTATTAGGCCTCGCCTTGATCTCGAGGAAAGTAGTTAATGAAAATGGGGAAGGTGGTTGAAACCTTGTTTCACCACATAAATATAAAGCATGGAAGAACTGGCCGTAGGAGCAGGCTGTCAGCCTAAAGTTTCCCTGTCAGCAGATTCTCCTGCAAAGCCCATACTGATCTGAGATTGTGACTGACAGAAGAAGATATAGACACAAAGATTTGAATGTAATAGCCAGGTCACATGTCTCATGGTGGCGAATTGTTCTGAGAATAAATACACAATTTTGATATATTTTTATGGTCGATGGTTGAGCTACGCTCCCGCATTGTAAAGTTTTAATGAATCCTCTGGTTCTTTGGTTATGAGTTGCCTTTTGAGACTTATTGTTTAATGAAAGTCGGCTTTCCTATCATCTCTTTTCTTCTGATATTGAAGACTCAGGCATGGGTGATCCAGTTGAATTGTTGTGAATTTCTTGTAATGTATGTTTGATTGCAATATTGTTCTGACTTTTTCAGTTTCCTGAAGTTTTGGGTTCAATAAGATCTTGTATTCAGAGCTTTTCCTCCTTAGGCTGTTGGAAGACTTGACGTCCATATCAGACCTCTACATTTCCTCACCCATTCTCCCCCCTACTCACCCTTTACTATGACTTACTGACTAAAGTTAGATCAATACCTCATTTGGTTATGCATGCCAACCCAGTGTTTCTGAGTTAAAGGGTTATAATCCCGGGATTGCATCCATTATACCACTCTTAAATTTATTCATTATGACATAAAACTGATGGGTATTGGGCTTACCTCTTCCACAATTCAGAGGTGACTTCTAGTGCTAACATTTCTGACGCTATTGCTAGGGATGAAATTGAAGATTTTCCCTGGGATTGAATGACAAAGCTTACTAGTTATGAAGGTGCAAAAAAACTTAGTACATCAAAGATTGCAACTGTTCACCTGATGACTCCACTGTGGTGACTCCATTGATGTGAATCCAATGGCGACTCTACTGCTTCAGCTGTCGCTTCTAGAGGCAGACACATGAGGTCTACTCCATAGCTGCCTTTAGCAACACTTGAAGCTGACCTAGAGAAAATTGTTAGAAAGGGAAAGGCCCCTCAAGAATGTACTTCTATTGTTGAACCAGGTATTTCTGATGATTTTCACTATCCTCCTTTAGAAACTCTGATTTCTGCATCTCATTCTCCTATTATACTGTCTGTTGGAGTTTCTCTAAGTTTAAAGTTTGGGAGTTTTGCTGTTGAGTTTTCCCCTCCCGGTCTGGATTTGGAGGGAGAAGTCCTTGTCACTCCTCTCTCCCATGAATTTGTACCTTGGTCTAGACCCTAGACCTCGAAAGATTTTCCCACTCCATGTTTTATTACTCCTCCTCTCGTTAGATTTACTAATTATGCAGAAAGGGAATCCTCTTTCCCTCCAAGACCTGTATCCTTTTCTCTAAATCCTCTGATGTTTCCCTTTCCTCTCGAAAGATCAGTTCCAGTCTCTTCTATTTGAACCCCTTCCCCTCCTAGGTCTCCTCCACCTATCATCCCTATGGTAGATTCCAATCCTCTTAGGAGCAGAATGGATGCCATAGTGGCTACAAGATATGTCCTCTAGTTCTACCTCAACCAATGAATGCTCTCCCTGCTGGAGATTACCTAAAGTATATGCCCAAGTTCACGGGATAAGAAGACATAACTGTTGAAGAACACCTTGTTTCCTTCTACAATTATGTAGACAATCTGAATATTGAAAATGAGGACGTTTGGATGAGAGTCTTTGTCCAGAGCCTTGATGGTGAGGCTAGGAAATGGTTTAGAGGGTTGACCCCTGGATCTATTACTAGGATTGAGGCCCTAGATGATGTTTTCTTGAGGAAATGGGGGGATAAAAAGGATTTTATGTATTATATCATAGAGTTTGGGTCACTAAAGAGAAAAGAGGGAGAATCTGTCTCTGACTTCTCCAAAAGATTCAACAAAATGTACAATAAGATCCCTGCTGAGATAAATCCTACAGAAGCCTCTGACAAAATTACCTATTCTAGTGCTTTTGACCATGAATTATTCCTCTTGTTAAGAGAGATAAGAGCTACTTCCTTGGCTCATATGCAAGATGCAACCCTGGAAGTAGAGTCTAACATATTGGCAGTTAACTAAATCAGGAATAAGTTTGATAGGGACACTCCAAGGAGAAGAGTCGAAGCCTCAAACTCTAGTTCCTCTGCTCCCCCCCCTGATATGGATGAAGTAACCAAGTTACTAAAATCACTTTCAACTAGAATGGAAAGATTGGAAGTAGAGGGGAAGCGAACATACATAAATCCTCAAAATGTTGATAACAGAGACAACTTCAAGAGGCCGAATAACAATGCTCCTTAGATTATACAGAGTAACAGAGATAAAGACGATCATAAATCCCATACCCCTCTTCAAAACAACCTTGTTGCAGATGAGGGAAGAGAAGAAGAAGACCTCGATCCATAAATCCACTATCTTGAAGACACATCCTCTTCTCCTCACTTAACTTAGTTAGCATACGAGGAGTCTCTCATGGACGACCAATTAAACGAGTTGAGCAAGGGAGACAAGGCTAGCAACAACCCAAATAGATACAACCTCAGGTCTAAAAATAAAGAAGGAAAGCCTAATGTTCCTGATCATCCTACCAGAACTGAAAAGCCTACCAAAGTTGTAGCAGATGACAACAAAGGTAAGAAGATTCAAACTCCCCCACCAGTAGCCAAATATCCTATCTTGGAAGTGAGATAAATTCTAAATCTCCCCTCCTCTTTCAACTTTGAGCATGAAATTCAAAAAATCAGGATCCTCGTCCCCCTTTCAGAACTAGTCTAGCACGAAGATTTCAAGAAATCCCTCTCCAAATTGTTGCAACTTGAGCCTTCATCTTATTCCACAGACTCAGTAAACCTTCAAGATGAAAAGACAACAATTATCTTAGGTCCCATGATAGAAGACATAGATTATTCATCCCCTCCCTTCTATACGTCACTGAACATACATGATAAGGTACTGCATAATTGTTTGATGGATTTAGGGGCCTCTCATAATCTCATGCCCAAAACTGTCATGGAAGAACTAGGACTAGAAATCACAAAAGCATACCATGACATGTATTCCTTTGATTCTAGGAAAGTGCAATGTCTTGGGGTCATCAAAGATCTGGTTGTGTCCTTGTTACAGTTGCCCATGAAAAGTGTGGTCATGGATATCATGGTAGCTGATGTTCCTCCCAAGTTTGGCATGCTTTTGTCAAGATCTTGGATAAAAAGGCTTGGAGGAACATTGCAGATGGACCTCACATATGATACCATTCCTGTATTTGGGGGGGAACATAGAAGACTATATAGAGAGGCTCAGTTGGCCTATATCATTATTGATGAAGAAGACCCCACCAATCACCCTATTTTTTCCCTTGATGCTGATTTGGGATCCATCTTGTTACAACTCATTGATTCTCCCGAAGCCCCTCTTGAAATCAGAAAGCAGTCCCTTTCCCTCTATGAAGCTTCTCCTCTGATTACCTCTGTGTGGAAAATGTTATTCAACGGAGCCTCTTCTAGAGAAGGTGTTGGAGTTGGGGTGTTCCTTGTTTCTCTTGTTCAATAAATCGTATCTCTATCATTTAAGTTAGAATTTGAAACTACCAATAATGTGGAAGAATATGAAGCTCTTATTTTGGGTTTTAGGGTTGCAAAAGACATGGAAATTGAAGAGATAACAATGTTTGGGAGTGCTGAGTTGATTGTCCAATAGATCAAAAATATTTATCAGGCCAAACACCCTCGACTGAGAACATATAGAAATGAAGTGTGGGATCTGATTGACAATTTTTTCTCGGCTTTCAACATTTCATTTATTCCAAGAGAAGAGAATGTCATGGCTAACTCTTTGGCTATATCAGCAAGCAATTTTAGAGTTCCCCTCCCACCCAAACTCAGGTATGATATAGAAGTAAAATGCAGGCCCTCTATACCTGAGAATCACAAGCATTAGAAGGTGTTTGAGGATGATCTTGAGATCAAAAAATTTCTTGAGTTTGTTGATGAGTTCTGTGCATTACAAATTGATCAGGATCATGATCCTGAAGGTGACCCTCACGATGATGTATTTTTAAATAAAATTGCTAATCACCATATTGTTCAGCTGCCTAGCAACCACATTCCCAAAGGACTACTTCCATTGGAAAGATTGTTTGATGGTAATGATGTGGCAGTAAAGTTTAAAGGCCCAATTGAGGATCCTAATGTAGATGAATGCAATATTGGTATAGAGGAGGATCCAAAGTTCGTCAAGTTGTCAAACAACTTGTCAAGGGAGTAGAGAGCCGAGTATACTGAGCTATTAAAAGAATTTTCTGATGTGTTTGTCTGGACCTATGAAGACCTTAGAACATACGACACAACTGTCATTGAGCATAAGATCCCAATGAAATAGGAGGCCAAACCATTTAGGAAGAAATTAAGACAAATAAATCCTATGCTACTGCCTATTATGGAAAGGGAGGTAAAGAATTTGTTGGACGCCCAAATCATAATCCCTTTGAGATACTCTAAATGGGTGGCCAACTTGGTTCCAGTAAGGAAAAAGAGCAGAGAAATCAGACTCTGTGTTGATTTCAGGAATCTGAATAGAAGCTCTAAGAAGGACAATTACCCTTTTCCAAATATGGAACACATGTTGCAGAGGCTGACAGGCCCATCCAGGATCTCCATGATTGATGGCTTTTCTGGCTACAATCATATCTCTGTCATGCTTGAAGACAAAGAAAATATAGCCTTCACCACTCCTTGGGGAACATTCATGTATGCCAAAATTCCCTTTGGATTGATGAATGCACAAAAAACCTTCCAACGAGCCATGGAAATCTCCTTCATTGGAGAAAGAGACAAATTTGTGGTCATTTATCTAGATGACATAACATTCTTCTCCAAATCTTATAAAGAACATGGTCAACATCTGAGAAATTTCTTCTCGAAATGCAGAAGGTTTGGTCTCTCCCTAAATCCCAAGAAGTATTTATTTGCTATGCATGAAGGAAAATTGTTGGGACACATTGTATCAACTGAGGGGGTCAGGATTGATTCAAGAAGGGTAGAAGCTATTCAAGACTTATCACTTCCTAGATCCAAGAAAGAAGTTCAGTCTTTCCTGGGAAAAATCGATTTTCTAAGAAGGTTTGTTTCAAATTTTATTGAATTGGTGAAGCATATCACAGTCATGCTCTGGAAGGGGAACAAAGTAAAATGGACTTCTGAATCCAGAGAATCCTTCAACCAAATAAAAAAGGAACTGACTGAAGAACCTGTACTAGTCAGTCCTGATTATTCCAAGGATTTTCTAATTTTTTCTTTTTCCTCATTTGATACAGTGGTCGTTGTTTTACTACAAAATAATGATGCAGGGCTCGAGCAACCTATTTCCTTTTTCAGCAGAGCACTAAGAGACACGAAGGTTAGATATGAAATCATGGAGAAGTAGGCCTATGCCTTGGTGAAATCTCTTAAATCTTTCAGAGTCTATGTTCTACATTCAAAAATCATTGCATATGTTCCTTCATCTTCTGTGAAGGACATTCTCATTCAGCCTGACATAGACGAAAGAAGGAGCAAGTGGATTGCCAAAATCCTTGAATTCGATCTGGAAATAAAACCCACCAAGCTAGTTAAATGACAAGGTTTATCCAAGCTATTGGTTGAATCTAATCCTAAATCTTTGGGGGTCAATTTCATCAACGCTCGCTCAAAAAATCAGCTGGCTAAAGTATTTGATAAAGGCCCTCAAGACAACCCTCCATTGGCATAATGCACCTGGTATAAATACATTATATATTTTCTACAAGAGTTGCGACCTCTAGATGGAATGGGGAAGAGCAAGGTAAGAGCTTTAAAGCTCAAAGCAATCAGATATTTCCTTATTGACTAGGTCTTGTACTGGAAAGACCCTATAGGTGTGCTTCTGAGATGTTTAGACCCACATGAGGCCCAAAACATTATGTTTGATTTTCATGAAAGCATGTGTGGGGGACATCATTTCTGGAGAACCACAACCTACAAAATTATCAGGGCTGGGTACTTTTGGCCTACTCTATTCACTGATGTCTGTGCAAAATTCATAGCTTGCATCAAATGTCAGAAATTCTCAGGGAAGAAACAACTCAAGTCTCTGTCATTGAATCTTGTGGTTGCTTCATGACCCTTTTAGCAGCGGGGTCTAGAATTTATTGGGGAGATTCATCCTCCTTCAAGTGGTCAACATAGATGGATCTTGACTTCCACCAATTACTTCACCAAATGGATAGAAGCAATCCCCAGAAGGAGTGCTTCTCACAAAGAAATCATTAGTTTTCTTGAAGATATCATAACAATGTTTGGTTGTCCGAAAAGGATCGTCATTGATAATGTTGCATCCTTCAAGGCTGAGCCATTAATCCAGTTTTGTGAGTAGTTTGGAATTTCATTGATTCACTCAACTCCCTACTACCCCCAAGGGAATGGAGTGGTAGAATCCTCTAACAGGAGCCTTATAAATATTATCAAAAGACTGTTAGAGGACAACAAAAAATCCTGGGACTCAAAGCTCAAATTTTCTCTATGGGCTTATAGAGCGACAACAAAGAGGTCTCTTGGTGCCTCTCCTTTTCAGATTGTGTATGGAGTTGACGCCAACTTTCCTTCTCAGCTCGCCTTGCCAGTGGAAAAATTCTTCCAAGACTACCAGGGAGAACCTGATGACATGGCCAGGAGAATATTACAACTCAAAGAAGTGTAGGAAACAAGAGAAAAGCTGCTATATAGGGCACATGACCATCAACAAAAGATCAAGAAGTTGTTTGACAAGAAGACTAGAGAAAAATATTTCCAGCTGGGTGATCTAGTACTCAAATGGGATGCACCCAGACAAGACAAGGGAAAGCATGGTAAATTTGAAACCCTTTGGATTGGACCCTTCAAAATTTCCGAGACACATTCAAATAGTACTTACAGGTTACAGAATTCAGAGGGTAATGTAGTTTTTAGTGGCCCTATAAATGGACACTTCTTGAAAAGGTTTTTTGTTTAAATCCATGGTCGGTTTCCTACCATTGTAAACATCATTCCTGTTTTATGTTTATTTTGTTTTTGATAGGAGACTCCATAACCCAAAGATAAGGCACTGGAACTACTTGTTCTTGGCAGCGCGCAGGGAGCATGCCACCCTTTGTTGAGCCAAATGTTATCACATAAACTTGTTAAAGCCTTAGGGGTTTGCGGTTTCTACCTAAGTCTATCTTTTTGCCTGTTTCTCCTCTTTTTGCACACCTAATCGTAAGGCTTTTCCTTTCAGCTTATAGTTTTCTTCTTTATCTTCCTAAGAAGTTTCAACCCTCAACCTTCTAGTTCTCTCTTAGGCCGATCATTCCCCTCTTCATCTCTGTCTCTGATCTTTTTTTTTTCCCGAGCCCTCAACCAGTCAATCAAGTAAACTACACATGCTGTATTTGTGAGAACTAGGCGCAACACTTGAAGCAGTATGATATCAACTCAAATCAAGTGAGTGAGAAAGATCAACTTTCGACGGTGGAGATCCATCAGGTGGATCGAATCGAATACCATCGGGTGATCGGGATCATACATTTGCACCAATTATAGCGTCAAACAGAGGTCCGAAATCACAAGTTCAATCCTAGCTGTTGGTATGGGGAAGGACGCATGGTGCAATATTAGCATTCCAGGGTTTCGTGAGATGGAGCGGTCAAGGGAAAAGTCATGAGAACTTGCGAAATGTGAAATCGCGATAAGATTGCAGCTATTGATCAAAGGAGAGATCTGGACCGATGGATCATCTTTTCGCGATTTTGTGAGTCGAGAAAAGTAGGAGGGTAGAATCTTGAAGACTCGCGACACATGAAGTCTCGAAATTATATTGACCGTCCATTCCAGAAAGACACGTGGTTTAGGATCAACATGGAGAAAGTTGTTTCAGGGGAGTTGAAGTGAGAAATGCTGACGACCCAAGGTCCCTTAATGTCAATGTTCAGAAGGGTCATCCAATGCAAAGGGATACACGTCACCCAATCCAAGCAATTGGGCTTTCTCGATTCATAAATTTCAGCAGGATCACAATGCAAGCTCGCGAAATGTGAAATCCTGAAGTACCTGGGAATTAGGAACATGGTCGTAGCCTAGTGTCAGATGAAAAGGAAATGTGAAAAGGATCAAAGCGCCTGATTTGGTCATAGAGAAATATCTGCGTGACTTCGAGGTTCCAGAATTGACTCAAAGGCATCGTGAGTGTTGGAAGATTGGTTGTTGTCATTGATGTCAACCCTAGTCATGGGTTTTGGACCGCAAGATTGATGAAGGTATTTGGACATGAAGGAAAATGCACATGTAGATACAACACCCATGGATGGATAGTATACATCATGTTGTT
>ML794113.1:43378-93658 GCA_009831015.1 Picea engelmannii | reverse complement strand
CTGGGGGGTCATCTCTACAGGATACCAGAGGTAGTTCCAACTACTGCCCCACCTAAACAGTGCCACAAGGTAGTATCTCATACTACAAAATTCATCTTCTCCACAATATGTTCAAGGGTGAATAGAAGGATACTGCAACCACCACAGCTTTGGCCCAAGCACCTTCTATCCAACAGAAGCAGGTTGACAAGGTTGCAACAAAGCATGAAGATTCCTTCTGCACATAGTCATCTAAAATAGCTAGACTAGTTAAAAAGGTCTAAACCTTCCATCCAAAGGTTCATGATAGCCTTCAACAAGCTAAGCAACGCCACTTCTCCAGCAAGGCAAGCAGATCACCAAGATTCAGATTCAGCAATCACTTTCCCCTCTCCCTCGGGAACTCAATGCAATGGAGACCATTTATTCCTAAGGAGGGAGGATTGATCCAGGTGGATATCGGTGGCCACCCACCTTCTCCAACTGGCCCAAAACATGTTTCTGGCAATTTTGGTATTTTACTATTTTTAGCAGTTTTTAACTTCTGGGGCCATTTTGAGGCCCTAAACGATGTTTTTTGAGAAAATGGAGAGAAAAATGGATCATAGATCATGTTTCTCACCCAAAATTTGTAGTTCTCGGATAGATCTTTCCAACGAGCTATCAAGCGCCCCAAACGAAGATCGTATGCAAAAGTTACGCCCCTGGGAAGTTGACGTATCAACTACCCCCATCGAGGCCCACAAACCTTTTTGATTTTCATCTTCCGGGGTTAGGGTTTTGGATTTTACTTATGTTAAAAAGGCCCTTAGAGCCTCATTGTAATATTCATCTTTTCACGGATGCGAGTAGCCATCACATCTCTTCTCAGAGATAAGCTACCACCATTCTAGCGAGTCTTTCACTCTGTATTTTACAGTCTCTGTACATTTATTTCATTAATAGAAATCATGTATTACTGTATATCTGTGACTCTTGTTATTTCCGCTATATCTCTGTTATATTGTTGTCTCTCTTACAATATCTTTGAATATTTCTGTGTTATATCTCCGCTCTCATTTCATGCCGAAAATAATCCGGATCATGGAAGAAGCTGGAATGGGACCAGCCGAAGGAATGGCAGGAGTGAATCTATCAGGAGAAGTGGTAGCTGAGAAACAATTCAGTGATGAGGAGCCTACATGAGTGAAGACTGTAGTAGAGTGGCAAGCTAAGGCCACAAAGGAAGAAGATGTCTTGGGAAGTCGGTGTGATTTTCCCATCGACAAAGAGGGAGTGCAGCGAGATAGTCTACAATAGAAGAACCAACCAATGGAGTAGTTGGACGAAGTGATCAATAAAGTAAGGAAACTGATGTTGGAGTTGGTAGAGGAATTGGTCAGCATAAGGAAGATGGATGAAAGGAAACCTACACGAGAAATGGGGAAGATGGAGGAGTAGAAACAACGAAGAAGAGGAGACGAGAGACAACTCTAGGAGAAAGTTTCGAATCCAGGTGGATTTCAACCACGTTGGAGAGCTCATGAGAAGGAGATCATGATTTTTTTCCATTGTGGAGTATGATATAGGAGCATCGCTCCACCTCAGGACACGCCATCTAATTAACATGCGTGGTGTGCATTCAAGGAAGGAGAGGCACTGCCCTCTCATTTTTTCCTTGAGAATCCAAGGCTAGATCCAGGAAATTAATGAAGACAAGCTGGAAGAGCCAAGGTGTGCTTTCACACAAGCTGGAGATAAGGTTGCCATTAATAGGCTGATGGCAGGAGGGATCTGCATCCAATTTGGAGTAGATTTCCATCAATGTAATCTGTCCATTAGATAGGTGTTTTGAATGGTGATTTGACACCACTAATTTAATATTACGAGGGAAGCTCATAGAGACCCTCTTGTATAAATATTTGTATTGTTGCAAAGTAGAGGTTAGACGATAGAGGCTGCTGGAGTTTGAGGAAAGATCTTTGTAAGCCAAGATAGGAGGAAAACATGGAGAGTCGAGACTCAATTGTATCTCAGACTTCTCTATTGTAATTTGGAATTTCGCCATTAATAGAAAACGACAGTTTTTCCTGTTTTACATTTCTGTTCAATGGGTGTTGTGTTATGAATGTGATTTACATGTTTGTGAATTCTAGATGAATGTTAGAAATCGTCTGCAGGGATAGGGATATTGTTTTCTATTCGAGAGTATGTTGACTTAAGTCTGGTTCTCTAGGATAAGTGCAAGGAGTGCGCGACAGAGGGAGAAAACTTTGTAATTTGTCGCAAGGAGTGCGTTTCTGAACTCAATGGAGTCAAAAGAGAATCTTCTAGGAGGGTACGCCAGATTAATTTACAGACTTAGGGAGAAATGTCAGGGTGGTTAAGTACCTTGGAAAGATAGACTGTGTGGGAGGAAGCACAGTTCAGAGTTACTGAACACCCTGAAATACTCTTCTAGGAGGGCATTGAGATAGTGTGAGCATGCATAGAGGCAACATGGTTGAAAGTGTTGGAGAATCCTAGAATTGTTGAACAATCTAGTGAAGGAAGGCTTTGCAATAAGTGCGTCGACAAAGGAAAGGAGATGCCTTAAATATTTCCATAAGGCTAAGAGAGGAGTTGTCAAAGAACTGAGAAAATCAAAAGGAGTGCGCCTAAGGTGTGGTAAGTTCACCTTACAAGCTCAGGAAGTAGAGCGAGAACTGCTAGGAGGGCACGAGGAGCTCACAGAGGAACTTGAAACCTTGAAGGTTTTCAAGCCTAGTGTTAGTCTCTAATTTTTTCTTGGTTTAGTGAGAATCCTTTAATCTAAACCCTTCTTACCCACACTTCATTTTCTATTTCCAGTTGATTTCAATTTTTTTGTTTTTAGTATCTTATGGTTTGCATTACAGTTTTTGGATAGTTTATTTAAGTTTGATTTTGAAAGACACGATTTTTAAAACAAGGTGTCTCCTTATATGCCTGTTTGAATTTCAAACTTTCAAATTTTTCTAAGTCATTAATAGCACTACGGGAATAAGGCTACTCCCATAGCACCAAATAATCATGCCTTGATAGGTGCCTGCCATCCAGATTTCATTGTGATGACACGAATCATGGGTTGAGAGTTTGCATGCGTCCATGAAAGCTTGGAAATCATTTGCAAATTCAACTGTTTCATAATTCGATTGTTGTGTACCCGCGCAAGACTTATTTTAAATCATCCATTTCTTAATGATCATTATATTATACCTGTTCGATTTTGCTGAATTCAAGCTTGCAGTGAGGAATGCAGGTATTCGCTCAAAGGAACGGTATACACTAACAATTGCAGGTGGCAAATTTGGAACCCGAGGGCGCTAGTTGCAGAATTGTGTTTTGATGGCGCCAAAGAGGAGTGGACAGGTTGTCAAAATAGAACCAGAGGGTGTCGAACTTCTTGAAGTCTATCCTCATATGGCGCAAAGGTTCAGAGATGTTGGGTGGTTTGAATTCCTTACCACTTTTCAGGGTTATGATGAGCAGGTCTCCATGGAGTTCACTCTGAATTTTGATGGTCACAAGGTGGAAATCGGTAAGATGTTGATGCTAGTGATAGAGAAGACTATCGCAAAGGCTTGGAGGTTGGTGGTTGGAGGAGAAAGGTGGTGGAAGAAAGAGCATGTGGTTACAAAATTTGTAAACCAATTCTTGCTTCCAGATAAGCAAAATCCGGATTGGAAAAGGGTAATACCTCGTAGCTGGATTCGACCCGAATGGAACACGGCTCTGATCATGATCCATAGGTATATCACCTACGAAGGTATATTCTCACTGGTATATATCTACCACATCAGGATACTAATGCATTTAAATGGTGATTACCCTTTAAATCTCTCTTATTTTCTGCTCAAAAGCTTGACAAAGATGTCAAAGAGAGTGAAATCACTCTCTACCAATGCTAAAAGTAACATGTTCCATCAAGTCTTAATTAAAACCTTAGTCATGTCTTCTTTGAGCGAATTACAGAAGCCTTGGAGCTGGCTCACACAATCTTTAAACCCTATCACTTAGTCCAATAAGCAGAAAAAAGGCAAAGGGAGAAAGATCGTTACACAGAGCCGAGATATTTTCGATGAAACCCCTATGAAAGAGGAGATGTCTGATATCAAGGTGACCAGGAGGAGCAGAAGTAAAACACCTAGGTGGGATCCAGAAATTGAAATGTTTTCTAAAGAAGATGTTAAAGGGGAAAGTGATTCAGATAAAGATCTTGATACTCAAACTACAGTCAATATTGAAATGCCATCAGGCAGTAAAAGGGGTGCTGCAACCAAAGGGAAAAGGGTTAAAGGTGTATCTGTCTCACAAAAACCTAGAAGGAATTCTACTAGGGTCACCAACAAGTATAGAATGAAGTCAAAGACCATGTTTAATCCATCAATCAAAGAAGAAAACATCATAGTCATAGAAGATGACTCTGAGAATGCTGAAGCAAGTACCAGGAAAAGGGAAAAAATAAATTCATTGCCCAAGAAACCAGTCAGCAAAGGAAAAAGAATGATTTCACCACCCACAGGACCTGTAATGAGAGCTTCAACCAGATTAGAAAAAGCTAAAGAGATGGCTAAAGGTATCATTGAAACCCTTGAAGATAAACAAGATTACTTTGAAGACTCTGATCGCATATCAGATGTTCCTGAAGATATAGATTCAACAAATTCTAATGAAGAACATAGCTCGGGATTAGTCTCAAAGTACCAAGTTAAAGAAAAAGAACCCAAAGTTGCCTTGAAACTGAATGAACCTACACCTTTTGAAGAATGCTCAGGATTCAGAGTTAAAATTAGAACTGATAAAGAAAGGATCAAGGAGTTTCAGAAAACAATAAGACAATTAAAGAAAGAAAAGGCGCAGATAGAACAATGGAATGCTCGCCAGCAAGAAAGGATTCAAGGTTTTAAAAAGACGAAGAAAGAGCAAAGGGAATTGCTCA
Source organism: Picea engelmannii (assembly GCA_009831015.1). Lineage (NCBI taxonomy): Eukaryota > Viridiplantae > Streptophyta > Pinopsida > Pinales > Pinaceae > Picea > Picea engelmannii. Next base: position 88,740 of record ML794113.1, on the reverse strand, counting down.
AAGAACTCAGGGAGATTAATTTTAGACTCTATTGGAACAATGTCGTGCTTACCACAAAGCTCAAACAGAAAAATGCTAAAGCTACTGCTGTGATTATATCCTAAAGGTAACATGGAAATTTGCTACAATCATGATTTAAATGTTTTCCAGGAAATATGGCAAAGCCTACTCGTTTTTGGTCAGTGAAATGCTAAGACCTCGATCTGTTTTACAAAATCAAACTAAATTCCTATTTTATAGAGTCAAATGTAAATGTTGGCAATCTTTGCAATATCAAGCTGTTGAGCTGTGACCTATTTTGGGATTGTAGAAGCTCTTTTTCAGTGAACTACCTTAGTAGATAGATATTATTCGAATCTAGTCATTAAAGCTATACTAGATGATAGGATCTGGAAGTTGTATAGATAGTTTAAATAGACAGAGGAAAGACTATGTGGGGGTCGAAAAATTGGAGATCCAACGAACCTTTTTGTGAAGCTCATTGTAAAAGGCATTTATGTTCAATTTGACACTTAATAGAAAAGACACATGGATGGTTAGACCCTCTTTTTTCTACTCTGTTATTTCTTTCTTCATGCTTGAATTCATTATTCAGATTGCAATTCTTTTTTAGTCTTGACTATTAATTATACGGTGAAAATTTTACTATAGAGATAATTTTTCAAGTTTTGATATCAAGCTGATAGTCTTGTTTCTTTATGACATTTTGAGACAAGAATTCATGTGAAGTTGACAAATTGAAGACTTCATCTTCCTTTTTCTTAATTGGTTTAATCCATCTATGTGTCTACCTATTATTCAGCCAATGGGATATGCTATGTTCTGATCTTGATTTTCATGTCATGTAGTAACCTTGAGCCAGTTTTCAACCACCCTTCTAAAAAACCAAATCATAAAACCTTAAAAATACTTTGCAATAAATGAATGATGCCCTATCTTTCCCTCTCAAGTGCAACTTTAGGGACTAACATTTTTGGCGTCGTTGCCGGGGACAGAGACACAAAGTATTTATCCCTGGGAGAACGACAATGATCAGATACGCTTCTTTATGGTGAACAAGAAGGGGACAGATACATGACTGTATATATTTCACCATGGAGACTCCACTAGATCCAAGCATGGAATCCATTTTGGCTCAAAGGTTTGATTTTTGTGATTTTCAGATGTCATTGGTTTTCCAAACCCAATTCTTAGCAGAGTTGAATGGGAAGGTATCCTTCCTACGTTTAAAGGTGAAGATTGGGAGGTTCCGGCTGAGCATTTGCTATATTTTCATGAGTTTATTCATGGATGTCAGATTGTGCATGAGGATGTCAAGGTCAAGATTTTCAGATACTTGTTGAAGGGAGCATCCCTTAACTAGTGCAGATCGCTTCCAGCTTCAAGTATTAATTCATTAGCAAGTTTTCGTGATACTTTCAATATATTTTATAAATAATTTTTTTTAGCTGAAAGTCTTTTTGAAAATTGTTTTGATGTATTTGAGAAGCATATTCAACATAAAATAGAGTTTTCATCTATTTGGAAGGATGGAAATCATTTTATTAAGGAATATCTACCAGATACCATTGATGATAGGACATATGATTGCATAGCTGTAGATTCATTTGATCTTGTTTTTGATGCACCTGCAGTTTCTGATTTGAATGGAAAAGCTCATGTTTATGATGAGTATAAAGAACAAGTATTTCCTCAACAGATTGTTGATAAAGCTGATACACATAACGGTATTGATGAAGGTTATCAACACCCTGTTATCTTTATGGTGACAGAAGCTGAGAAGCAATAGATTTATGAAAACAACCTGCACATTAGTCATGAATAGTTGAAACCAGTATATGGCAACAGTCCCGGATCTGATGAGGAGCATCATGAGCATCACAAAACTGATAGAGAAATGTTCCAACAACAATTGATGCTTGCTTCTGGGTCAGCTATTGAGCAGTCAATATATGGATTTGTAGAACTTGGAAATGACATTCATGATCAACAACCTAATGAGATCAACTATGAGGAAAAGCACCCTTTTGATTTTAAAAAACCCAGGTAAGATCATACATGAATTTTATGATCCAGTTGCTATATGGATAGAGTCACTATTCTCTGTAATGCCATATATTACAAAGTTTGGCATGATGGTTTGCAGCAACAAACATGAGCTGGTTGCAGTTTCCTTGTTGTATATTTTGTTCTCTTTTCATGTTTTTCGCTATGTATATGAAGAAAGGTCAAGCAATTTGTTGCTTGAATTATTTTTCTGGAAATTTATATATACCTGAAAAATTTATTTTCAGCAGTTAGAGTAGGGTAGCATAGATGAATAAGCTCATGGTTGAGCATTTCTAGTTTTCACAATACGTGGGGTTTTCATCTAGTATTTGGTTTCAATTTTGAAATAAAGACTCCATGCCCGATGCATATAAGGCACTATTGGTAGAGGAAGTTTGTCTTCAAATGAGGAGCATAATTGCAGAATTTTGGGCCAGATTTGAATGACATTGGCTGACTCCATAACCCAATGGACTAGGCACAACACAAAAGTTGTGGATGTCTGCAGAGCGAAAGATTTGCAGGGTCAGGATTGCACAGATGAGAAGAAATGATAAAGGCACGATGGTCTGCAGTTCTTGGATTTTATTATCAAAACTCCATCCCCAGAAGGAGCCAATGTTAGTCTCTAATTTTGTCTTGGTTTAGTGAGAAACCCTTATCCTAAACCCTTCTTACCCACACTTCATTTTCTGTTTCCAGTTGATTTCAATTTTTTTGTTTTTAGTATCTTATGGTTTGCATTACAGTTTTTGGATAGTTTATTTAAGTTTGATTTTGAAAGACATGGTTTTTAAAACGAGGTGTCTCCTTATATGCCTGTTTGAATTTCAAACTTTCAAATTTTGCTAAGTCATTAATAGCGCTACGGGAATAAGGCTATTCCCGTAGCGCCAAATAATCATGCCTTGATATGCGCCTGTCATCCAGATTTTGTTATGATGACACGAATCATGGGTTGAGAGTTCGCATGCGTCCATGAAAGCCTGGAAATCATTTGAAATTCAACGGTTTCATAATCCGATTGTTGTGTACCCGCACATGACTCATTTTAAATCACCCATTTCTTGATGATCATTATATTATACTTGTTCGATTTTGCTGAATTCAAGCTTGAACTGAGGAATGCAGGTATTCGCTCAAAGGAACGATATACACTAAAAATTACAGGTGGAAAATTTGGAACCCGAGGGTGCTAGTTGCAGAATTGTGTTTTGATGGCGCCAAAGAGGAGTGGACAGGTTGTCAGAATAGAACCAGAGGGTGCCGAACTTCTTGAAGCCTATCCTCAGATGGCTCAAAGGTTTAGATATGTTGGGTGGTTTGAATTCCTTACCACTTTTCAAGGTTATGATGAGAAGGTCTCCATGGAGTTTACTCTGAATTTTGATGGTCACGAGGTGGAAATTGGTAAGATGCTGATGCTAGTGATAGAGAAGACTATCACAAAGTCTTGTAGGTTGGTGGTTGGAGGAGAAAGGTGGTGGAAGAAAGAGCATGTGGTTACAAAATTTGTAAACCAATTCCTTCTTCCAGATAAGTAAAATCCAGATTGGAAAAGGGGAATACCTCATAGCTAGATTCGACCCAAATGGCACATGGCTCTGATCGTGATCCACAGGTATATCACCTGCGAAGGTAGATTCTCACTGGTCTATATCTACCACATCAGGATACTAATGCATTTAAAGGGTGATTACCCTTTAAATCTCCCTTATTTTCTGCTCAAAATCTTGACAAAGATGTCAAAGAGAGTGCAGTCACTCTCCACCAATGCTAAAAGTAGCCTGTTCCATCAAGTCTTAATTAAAACCTTAGTCATGTCTGCTTTGAGAAAATTACAGAAGCCCTGGAGTTGGCTCACACTATCTTTAATCCCTAGCACTCAGTCCAATAAGAAGAAAAAATGTAAAGGGAGAAAGACCATTACACAGAGCCGAGATATTTTTGATGAAACCCCTGTGAAAGAGGAGATGTCTGATATCAGGGTGACCAGGAGGAGCAGAAGTAAAAGACCTAGGTGGGATCCAAAAATTGAAATGTTTTCTGAAGAAGATGTTAAAGGGGAAAATGATTCAGATAAAGATCTTGATACTCAAACTACACTCAAGCTTGAAACACCATCAACCAGTAAAAGGGGTGCTACAACCAAAGGGAAAAGGGTTAAAGGTGTGTCTGTCTCATAGAAAACTAGAAGGAATTTTACTAGGGTCACCAACAAGTATAGATTGAAGTCAAAGGCCATGTTTAATCCATCAATCAAAGAGTAAAATGTCATAGTCATAGAAGATGACTCTGAGAATGCTGAAGCAAGTACCAGGAAAAGGGCAAAAAGAACTTCATTGCCCAGAAAACCAGTCAGCATAGGAAAAATAATGATTTAACCTCCCATAGGACCTATAATGAGAGCTTCAACTAGATTAGCAAAATCTAAAGAGATGGCTAAAGGTATCAGTGAAACCCCTGAAGATAAACATGATTTCTTTGAAGACTCGGATCGCATATCAGATGTGGCTGAAGCTATAGATTCAACAAGTTCTGATGAAGAACATAGATTGGGATTAGTCTCAAAGTACCAAGTTAAAGAAAAAGAACCCAAAGTTGCCTTAAACCTAAATGAACCTGCACCTTTTGAAGAATGCTCAAGATTTAGAGTTAAAATTAGAACTGATAAAGAAAGGATCAAGGAGTTTCAGAAAACAATAAGACAATTAAAGAAAGAAAAGGTGCAGATAGAACAATGGAATTCTCACCAGCAAAAAAGGATTCGAGGTTTTAAAAAGAAGAAGAAAGAGCAAAGGACATTGCTCAAAGAACTCAGGGAGATTAATTTTAGACTCTATTGGCACATTGTCGTGCTTACCACAAAGCTCAAACAGAAAAATGCTAAAGCTACTGCTGTGATTATATCCTAAAGGTAACATGGAAATTTGCTACAATCATGACTTAAATGTTTTCCAGGAAATATGGCAAAGCCTACTTGTTTTTGGTCAGTGAAATGCTAAGACCTCGATCTATTTTACAAAATCAAACTAAATTCCTATTTTGTAGAGTCAAATGTAAATGCTGGCAATATTTGCAATATCAAGTTGTTGAGCTGTGATCTATTTTGGGATTGTAGAAGATCTTTTTGAGTGAACTACCTTAGTAGATAGATATTATTTGAATCTAGTCATTAAAGATATACTAGATGATAGGATATGGAAGTTGTATAGATAGTTTAAATAGACGAAGGAAAGACTATGTGGGGGTCGAAAAATTGGAGATCCAAGGGACCTTTTTGTGAAGCTCATTGTAAAAGGCATTTATGTTCAATTTGACACTTAATAGAAAAGACATATGGATGGTTAGACCCTCTTTTTTCTACTCTTGTATTTCTTTCTTCATGCTTGAATTCATTATTTAGATTGCAATGCTTTTTTATTCTTGACTGTTAATTATATGGTGACAATTTTACTATAGAGATAATTTTTCAAGTTTTGATATCAAGCTGATAGTCTTGTTTCTTTATGACATTTTGAGACGAGAATTCATGTGAAGTTGACAAATTGAAGACTTCATCTTCCTTTTTCTTAATTGGTTTAATCCATCTATGTGTCTACCTATTATTCAGCCAATGGGATATGCTATGTTCTGATCTTGATTTTCATGTCATGTAGTAACCTTGAGCCAGTTTTCAACCACCCTACTAAAAAACCAAATCATAAAACCTTAAAAATACTTTGCAATAAACAAATGATTCCCTAGCTTTCCCTCTCACAGTCAAGTGAAACTTTAGGGACTAACACCGAGCAAAGTCACAGAGGAGTCTTTGCAGAGTTCTGCAAGGAGTGCATAAAGAGTTCGAGAACAATCCAAGTCTCGAAAGGAGGATTGCGCTAAGTGTGAAAGAGAGTCGAGGACTTGCCGAAGTACTGAAGGTGGAGAAATCACCCATCGTCAAGGAGGAGACAGGTGGAAGAAGATCGATAAGTTTGGGAGTAGAATATTCAGAAGGTTTTCCGAGAGAAAAAAAGGTTCTTCGCAAAGTTGCGAAGAGAGATTCGATTCCAGACCGTTGGATCTGGGGAAAGCATGTGGTATTGCTCTGTTCATTTTGGAGGAATAACCCTTTGAATAAAAGAGGAGGAGAACACCCAAAGAACCGAGAGCCGAAGTAAATATTGGTCGTCCATCGAGAAGGGACACATGGAGTTGGATCGGTCCATCACTGATTCGTAATCGGGAAAACTAGAGTCGGGAGAAGAGAATACTCGCGAGATCCAAACTCGTGAAATTGATCACAATCATTTATCTGTGCTTCAATACTCATAGGGGTTTAACATGAATAGTTTAAGTCTTCCCTAAATCCTCCTTCCTTTATTTTTGTTTATATATATATATATATATGTTTGAGGAAGAGTTTTAGCATATCATAAAAATAGTGTTTGAAAGATTCCAATATCATCATCACTTAATTCTTTTGGTTGATCTCCAATTGAAGGTTCATCATCATCATCACTGGTTTGTGCACCATAAGATTTTTTATCCTTGTTTTGAGAGTTTTCTTTTTGCATTTTCCATTTGTTGGGTAATGAGTAATCTACTCGCATGACATTATCAAATTCTATAATTGTGTCAGATATTTCTTTAGGATTTCTCCTTTCTTGAGATTGATTCATTTTATGTGCAAGAATTTGATTTTTATATTCTTTATTAGAAGTTTTATCCACCATTCTCCTACTATTAACTTCATCAATTTAAGATGTTGTGTATTCATCATATTTCTTGCTTGGTACTTCAGATTTTATTTTCCATATATTCTTATTATGTTTGTTAAGGTTTCCTATCTTTAAGGATTGCATTGGTAATCTACATTCTCTGGTTTTATGACCATAGTTGTTGCATTTTTTACATTCAAAATTGAAGTTTTGCAGAGGAGAAAATGAGTTGTAGTTTCTCATCTCTGTATTGTACCTATTGTTCTTATATATTTGGACATTTCTCTGATTGTATTGTTCATAAGCTTTGTAGTGTACTACCTTATTACCAAAATTATTGCAAGAGTAATAATATCCAATAAATAGATACTTGTTAGGGGGATTCTTTCTGGTGATTATATTCCTTTTGTCATTTTTTACTTTAGTAGGGAATATTGATTTATGTTTATGTGGAAAAATTTTCAATGGTATCATCTTTTCTTTAGTATATTCTCTTCTTAAGGATCCCTTTAGAGCATTTGTGTAACTGATTGGTCTTTTGACAGATCTTTGTGACGTAGAAGTTGAGTCCTAGGTGTATCCCAAACCAGTCTTGTTGTTTGGTGACCTCCGACCACTGAGAATTTCATCCAAGATCTTTGAACTATATCCAAATTTTGATCCCTTCTTTTCTTTCTCAAGTTCACCTTTTAACAACTTAATCTCAACTTCTAGTTTCTCACATACTTGTTTTTATCACTAAGTTGTTTTAAAATGACTTCTTCAATTTTATTAGCCTCCATGAGCTGAGATTTTAAATCACTAATGATTTTCTTTGATTCTTTGATAGTTCTTAATGCATCTATTTCTTTTGATTGACGTGATTCGTCAAATTAGTGAAGTTGTGCCCTAATTAGCTTGTTATTGTTTTTATAATTTCTTAGTTCCTGTAGAGAACTAATGAGTTTTGCTTCTAGGTTCACTTCTCCTTCAAATTCAGAATTTTCTTCATCATCTACATCATTATTTTGAGTGTTCATTCCTATAAATAGAAGCTCTGAATTTTTATCTTCATTCATGTCTTAACAACTGATTTCTTCTTTAGAGTAGAAGGTTTTCTTTCTTCTTCTTGTATTGGTTTTTGTGGTTGTGAAATTCTTCATCATTTTCCTCCTACTTGGGATAGGGACATTTTTTAGCAAAGTGTCCAGTTCTTCCATAGTTGAAACATTTGAAGGCTAACTTTCCTTTATATTTTCCATATCCTTTCTGGAGTTTCTTTATAAAGTTGGCCTCTTCTACATATGATATGTCTGACTGATCTTCATGAGACATATGTTCATGTTTCTTCTTTGATTTAGATTCTTTAAAGGATGTTTCATCTTTTTATGGTTTTTCGTTCCCTATTCTCATCTCATATGCTGTAAAAATTCCATGAAGTTGATCAATTGTGAACTTGTGAAGTTCTTTGCTATCTTCAATTGTAGAAATATTGGTATCATATCTCATAGGTAATGACCTTAGTATCTTTTTCACAATAAGTTTATCTATAAGTTCTTCTCCTGCTACTCTAATTGAATTAACCACTTCATCTACCCTATGAAATTATTCAACAATGTTCTCTTCTTCTTTCATTTTCATATTTTTAAACTGAGTTTTATAGGTCTCTAGTTTGGCTTCCTTGACTTTTCTATCTCCTTCATATACAACCTCCAATTTGTCCCAGATTTATTTAGCTGACTTATAATGCATAACCTTCACACATATAGAATTTGTAAACCCTCCTAGAATTGCATTAACTGCTCTTGAGTTGTTATTTCATATTTTCTTTCCTGCATCATCTATGGGTGGAGTAGTTGGTACAATGTAACCATCTACAAAATATTGCTAAATATCAAAACCAAGAGCCAACACGAAGATTTTCATTATTATTTTCCATAGAGAATATACACCTCCATTGAATAATGGTGCTTTTTTGTTAGACATTCCCTCTTGCTCATCCATCTTCAGAGTCTACCTTCCAGTTCTTAGACTGTGTTGAAGGCACTTACTCTAATACCAATTGTTGGAAATACTGAGAGGGGGGGGGTGAATCAATATTTCCATTTTTCAACAATTAGAATTTACTTTGATATTTTATTATTTACCACAACAGATCAACATTGGACTTGTATTTAAAAAAAATATATAATCAATAGAAATTACAAGGTTTTATAAAGAAACAATGAAGGACACCAATCCTTTTTAGAGAACCAACTCTAGGATACACCAATCCCCTTCTTCATGGCACCAAACCTAGGAAGTACCAACTCCCTTGTATTTATGGAACCAACCCTAGGAAGCACCAACTCCCTTGAATTTAGGGAACCAACCCTAGGAAGCACCAACTCCCTTATCTTTAGGGCACCAACCCTAGGAAGCACCAACTCCCTTGACTTTAGGGCACCAACACTAGGAAGTACCAACTCCCTTGACTTTAGGGCACCAACCCTAGGAATCACCAACTCCCTTAAATTACACTTACTTAGTAAAGGATATGAATCTTTCCGTGCTCCTCCCTTCCACCTTCACTGCATAAGAATTATCAGTTCTTCTTCTTGGACTCTTCTTTTGTTTTGATCTTCTGATATGGACTAAAGAGACACTTTCTTCTCACCATTATTTCTTGTTTATATAATCTTCCAATTGGTGTGAGATATGAAGCATTGTGTCCCTTTGTTTGGACCATGACACCTCTTCATTTTAAATTAAAAATAATGTCTATTATTATTCAAACATTATTGTGAAGGCTTTTAATTTAGTGAGAGTTATTTTCATAAATCGATCACTGATATGGATCAATTTCATTTTTAAATCGATCCCATGTCTCTGCAAATATTGTAGAAATTGAATTCTGCAGAGGTGCTTCCTTCAAACCATTTACATACGACCATATGTGTAAAACCACATGCTTATTAATTTAAGCGATGTTCCTTAAGATAAATCATGACAATGTCCAGATCCTATCTAGTTTAATGTTCCTTCTTGACCAAGATAAATTTCTCATTCAGTGTGTTAAATTTTTCATAGAAACTCTTTGGGACCTCTATTCGATATGACCATAGGTGGTGACCAAGTGCTACAACAAATGAGTGTTTGATCACCTGTCAATATCAACGGTCATGTATTAATTGCACGTTGATATGGATGACTGGTGTTACATCAGAACTTCATCCTTTGTGACTTCTGATCTATGCAATCATTCAACCTTCTAGAGTGCATTTTTTCGAAGTAGATCGGATGGTGAATATTCATTCATCCGTTAGATGGATGATCCTGGCTTGTCTAGAGGTTTCAAACAAATTGACGGACATGACTTAATCTGAAGTTGGGTGGATGGTTCTCGTTTACTTTGGGAATTCAGAGCTTCAGGACTCTAGCTTTTGTAGCTTTCGGGATCCTCTGAAGGAAATTTCACCGAAGTATGTATTATCTATTTACTCATAGATTGAACGGTTCTTTCTTAATATCTGGTTGAGAGGATGGTCTGTGCAACCTCAACAAGATGTTTTGTTAATGGCCTTCTCATTGTGTGCTTTTAGGATATCAACTATGAATATTCCTTCTTGACATACAGTCAAATCTTACTTCGAAGCTTCGACACTCTGGGTTAGTAGAACTATGAGGTAGCTCAATCCCTCCGGAGTGTTTACCTACCAAATAAGTCATGATACTATGATGAGTACTTGTTTTCGGTTGTTTAGTACACCTTTCACTATCCTTCCACTATTCTTTATCTAAGGGTCATGATTTATCCTAAAGGATATTGGATCAACGACCAGCATTAGTTCACGACTTCGTGCTTCGATGCTTTGGGCAGTTTCTGGTGGTAGACGATGGTTTCCCCTAAAGCACATACTCCTGGAGTGTCGTAACTTTCTTACTTCACTACTGAATTGGCATTGGTTGAGTGGTTTCCATGTGTCACTTAGATTTGTGACTTACGTATACCTAAATTGTCAATTGTACCTTGACACTTGTCACCATTTGGTTGCACCACATGTCCTTGCTGACGCGGTATTGCTAACGTGGATCTCTTGATGTGTCACATGTCCTCCTCCTGGATCTAATGGTCATAAGTTCATCTAAAGTTTCTTATTGATTTGATGGTTTTCATTGCTTCAGGAATATGACACTTTTGATACTTCGATCTAATCCTCATGAATTGGTGAAGTGTCAAATAGATCTATCACGATAGATCTTTCTTGTCTTGATCGTATGGCCTCTGTTTATTCTAAAACTCCAGGGTTCAGAAGTTCTTGTCTCATTTGAGCATTTTATTGCCAAATTAGGTCAAGGCCAAAGTTGACCATGCTCTGACTTGATCAACGGTTGATAGGATTTCCATGTTCTTCCTCTACTCTGATAGTTGACGAAATTTCGTGACTTCGGGATTTTGGGGATTCATAGGTCTAGGTAATTGTTTCTCCAATTTCCACCAGAGTTGGTCACCGCCGAAGTGGTCAACATTGCACTATCCTTCCAATGGTTTAATCCAATGACTATGAGTTAATAAACCATTGAGATGGATGGCCATGATTTATTTTTTGATCTGTATCTCGGATCGATGACCGTTCTTAACCCAATGTGGATATCTATGATCAAGGATGATTTTGGAGTCCCAAATAACATGAAATTTAAAACCGTCATTGAGTTTCTCAATTGAAACTACTCTTTGATAGTGGGATCGATGCCAAACATTGATCTATTTGTAGGTGACGATCAATGGTCTATGTGGATTGCGGAACTAAAACTTGTGCGATCGTTAACTCAACCCTTTGATCCCACAATGGCTCTCCATTTTTGATCTACCCTCATTGAGATATGATGGTCAAGAATTAATCAGATGTTGACCCAAAAGTCCTCTAAAACTCCGAGATCTGAAAGTCTTGGTTTGTCCTAAAAACTACATCAGTGGAAAAAATTCCTCCTCGATTCTTTCAGAGTTTTACTGTGGGGATTTTCAATCCTGATAGTGTTTCTGCAATGCACTTTTCCTTCTAAGATTTGATTAATGTTCTTTTTCACCTTGTTTGTCATCAATGAAAATTCATTATAAAAACTCATCATCACATAACAATGACTTCTACTGTTGACATCAATGACAATATGTTCAACAAGGTCTAGCTCTAGGAGAGGCAAGAAATATAACAAAATAATTGGTTCACCTATATGAGACAATAAACAATTTGGATCATAATATAGACAATCACTAAGTTATATAGCTCAATAATGACCTCTTAGACACTAGGTGACCTCTTAGACACTAGGTAATCAATAAATTCAATCATTGTTGCAAATTATAGTAGTAAAACAAATGTATAACAACAATGAATCTTTTTCAATAGCAACAAGAAAAAGTACTAAAAAATGTAGCAATTTAGCATGAAAAACAAACCTTCAACATGTACAATAATATCCAATTGCTAGATCTAAATTTTGAGTATCTTAAGCCACTTTTTCAAGTATGTGTGCAACAAACTAAAGTAAAAATTAATGGTTGTAGAAAACTTTTGTAATATAAGAAATAAATAACATTAGTTTACTAAGGTTAGGGTTAGAGAAGTTAGTAAGATTGTTGAGAGAGAGAATGATAATTCTAAATGAAATTTTCATTGCAAGAAGAGCTCTAGACTAGTGTCATTTTCTTCGAGGGATTTTGGATTCAAGCATGCAAAACCTTGAAGAATGAGCTAGATGATAAATAAGAATGAGTTTTAAACCATAGCATGTAAAGAATCTTGGGCCTTAGGACTAAGCCTTCAAGAAAATGATTGTTAGGGACCTAACCCTTCAAGTAGGTAGAATAATATATTTTCATGTAATAAAGGTCAATATTAATAAGGCCTAGCAATAAGGAAGAGTAAGTCCAATGTAAGAATACCTAATAGAAGCTTCCAATTCTAGAAGGATTTTCCTCTAAGTGGTTCTTTTGATAGACATATTTACTATAAATAGGAGTCGAGGGTATGACAACTTTTATCTTTGATATTATTGTAATAGATCTCTACTCTGTTGGAGGTTGCCCCCTTGAAGAGGCAAGTGAACATTGCTCTCAATAATCAAAGTGCTCTTTTTGGTGTTATTATGGTATCATTTTGGTATTATTGTGGTGTTGTTCTGGTTATATTGTTCTTCATCTGCCATTTCTAGCTGTTTATTTCTGTTCTGCATGATTTTTTATATCTGGAATATTACAAGTGGTATTAGAGCACCTTCCTCGACAGAAAATCGTGGGTTATTTTTTTTCCAGGGTAGAGACGTATTCCAACATCTTTATGATAAAAAAATTTGTTGTTACGCGCATAAAATCATAGTTGTGGATTCATACATGCATGAAATACAACTGGTACTTAAGCGCATATATGTTGGCCACCCTTGTAACCCCTGTTGGTACCCCTTCGAGTGGTAGCGCATCATAGAACACCTGTATATGGATCGGCCTAGATCTCTTGAATCCCTCCATAGATAAATTGATCAACCATCTGATTGCTATAGTGCCACCTGAGTTGCGAAATTACTACACATTTCTTCTTGTTAAGCATTTGGGCATTTCATCACTACAATATTCTTTATATTGGAGTATAACTCTGCAGCAGTTAAAAAAAAAAGTTTGGATCCTGTTGGCACCATTATTTGAGACCTATTCCATTGGATTCAAATCCTCTCCCTGATCATTGTGATACACTTCACCCATAACCCATTTTTTGTGTGGTCCCACCCACCCCTTTTTGTGTTCCCTCATCATCATGGCCCATACCCGTAGCCAAGAATTGGAAGCTCGCTTCACTACCTTGCACTCTATTTTAACAGAAACCCAACAAGAAGTGTGACAAATCAGTGCCAATATTTCCACCATCAATCAAAAGATGCATTCCTCCATCACCGCCGCAATCATAAAACTCAAACAAGAGCTAAAACAAGACATTACTACCCATTTTGGATCTATCACTATGATGATCTGTGCCAAACTACATATCCATGCAGATCTTCCCTTATTTGACCCACCTTTGTATACCGAATGTGGAACTTCCTATCATTCCCACAAGTTTTAGCCCCATCACTTTCAACGTGACCTACGCCTTCTGCATGTGGATGCGACCAAATTTGATGGATTGGATCCCACTGGCTAGATAACTCAAGTGGAACATTATTTCTCTTTGTATGACATTACAAATGAGTTGGAAAAACTCTGGTATGGTGTTCTCCATCTAGATAAAGAACATTGGCAATGGTGGAAATGGAGAAAAAATGCTCGCCAAGGGTATGTGGCTTGGACACACTTTGTGGTAGATATTTATGAACGCTTTGACATTGACACCAACCATTTAGGCCATTTGACAAAGTTGAAACAATATGACACAGTAGAAGAATTTATAGTTTCTTTTGAGTGACTGGCTTTTCGTATAGAGGGCACGTCTGATGCATTTTTTCGAGAATGTTTTATCAGTGGCCTCAAGGATGAGATTCATGCCCATATCCTCATGGCTTGGCCTTAGAGTTGGGTGGATGATACTAAAAGAGATAAGAAAGAACAACAGGTTGTCTCTCCTCAAAACCAAAAACCCTCCTTTATTCCTTGCACTAAACTAGTAACTCCCACTCCTCCTTCTACTCCACTAAAAATCCAGAAATTGACCAAAGACAAAATGGATGAATGCCAAATCAAAGGCCTTTGTTATAATTTTGATGACAAATATTTTCCAGGACAAAAGTGTCAGGAACAAAGTCTTTTTATGGCTATCTCGGAGGATGTTTCGGAAGAGGATGTTGAGGCTCCCCTTGTGTCTATATCACCTGAACCCACTAACATAACCCCTCCCTCAGACCCTCCCGAAGTAGAACCGATCATTTTCCTAAATGATCTCATTGGATTCTCTGCTCCCAAAACCCTCAAGATAATTGGTTACATCAAGCATAGGAAGGTCATAATTCTTGTTGATATTGGAAGCACCCATAATTTTATTCATTGTCGCATTGCCTAAGAAACTAATTGCTATATCCGTGCAGTCAATAATTTTCAAATCATGATTTCCAATAGTGGGTCCATGAAATGTGGAGGGTGTTGTGAAAATGTGCATCTCCAAATTGGTGAATACCACCTGAAATCTCATATGTTTTCTATCGACATGGGTGGTTGTGACATTGTGTTGGGTGCATAATGGCTAAGGACTTTTGGTGCCATTCACATGGATTTTAAAGAATTAACCATGCAATTCGACCAGGAGGGCCAACTATATAAGTTCCAAGGCATTATTTTCGGTTCCCCAGAGATCATTAGTTCCCATTGCATGGAAAATCTGCTCAAAAAAGGTCATTCTGGCATTATTTCCCAATTGCATTCCATACAAGCAATTGAGACACCCTTTGTACCGCAAGACCTCCAATCCATCATCTCTAAACATCAAGTGATTTTTTTCACTCCCCAGGGACTCCCTCCTTCCTGTGGTGTTCATGATCATTCCATTCCCCTTGTCCCAGGAAGCCTTCCTCCAAATATCCGTCCCTATTGTCACTCCTTTTCCCAAAAAAATGAAATTGAGAAAATGGTTCAAAAACTTCTCAATGTAGGTGTTATCCACCCTAGTACGAGCGCCTACTCCTCTCCCGTGGTCATGGTACTTTAGAATTAAGGTTCTTGGTGCATGTGTCTTGACTTCCACACCCTCAACAAACTCACCATTAAAGACAAATTTCCCATTCCTATAATTGATGACCTCTTGGATTAATTGTGTGGTGCCTAGTTCTTTACTAAACTTGATCTTTGTGCTAGTTACCACCAGATCCGTATGCAAGAGGAAAACATTCCTAAGACTTCCTTTAGAACTCATGAGGGCCACTATGAGTTTCTGGTCATGCCCTTTGGCTTATGTAATGCTCCCTCCACTTTCCAAATCCTCATGAATCATGTCTTCTGTCCTTTTCTCCATCATTTTGTCTTAGTTTTATTTGATCATATCCTCATCTATAGAAAAACCTAGACAACCCATCTTGCTCATGTGGATAGAGTTCTCCATATACTATCTCAACACCAACTTTTCCTCAAACAATCTAAATGTGCTTTTGGCACCTCAGAAGTCGAGTACTTGGGTCATCTTATTGGTAAGGCTAGCGTTAGGGTGGATCCTAAAAATATTGAAGCTATGCAAGATTGGCCTCACCCAAAGACTCTCAAAATCTTGCGGGGATTTCTGGGTCTAACCGGTTATTATCACAAGTTTTTTAAGAATTGTAGAAATATTGTGACACCTCTCACTGCACTCCTTAAAAATATTTCTTTCACTTGGACCCCAGTATCTGCTTAGGATTTTCAAACCTTGAAGATGGCCATGTGCACCACTCTAGTCCTGGCCCTTCCGGATTTCACAAAGATCTTTGCCCTGGAATGTGATGCTTCTGGGAAAGGAATTGGCGCTGTCCTTATGCAAGAGGGTCGAACTTTGGCCTTTACGCGCAAACAAATGTTGGAGAGAAATTTGGGCAAATCAATCTATGAAAAGGAAATGTTGGATATTCTACATGCCATAGATCTTTGGTGCCCTTATCTATTGGGGAAACACTTCCAAATTAAGACAGATAATCAAAGCCTCAAGTATTTTCTGGAACAACGCCTTTCCTCCCCCGAGAAACAAAAATGAGTGACTAAGATCTTTGGTTATGATTATGATATCATTTACAAGAAAGGAAATATGAAGATGAAGGGTCCCTTTTTTCTCTATCCTTCATTGTACCATATGGAATTTCCAGAAAATATGAATATGAAGGGTCCCTTTTTTCTCTATCCTTCATTGTACCATATTGGCTCCAAGCCATTCGCTAGGAATGGCTAAACGATCCCAAAATTTTGCATATGATACAACAATTGCAGTCCAATTCTCCAGTTTCCCCAGGGTACTATTGGATCAATGATGAGATTTGATACAAAGGTTTTTTTGTATTTAAGTAAACTCTCACAACTTAAATCCATGGTACTTTCTGAGCTTCATGCTACACCCAGAGCTGGTCACTCCTGGTTTACCAAAACATATGACTGGGTCAAATGTTTTTTTTTCTGGGATGGTATGAAACAAGACATTCGTAATTTTGTGGCTGAATGTGATGTGTGTCAACAAAACAAGGTAGAAGCAGTCAAGTCTCCTGGCACACTAGAGCTGCTTCTGATTCCACCTACTATTTGGCGGGATATCTCTATGGATTTTATTGTAGGCTTGACTAAATCAGGAAATAAATCATTCATCATGGTGGTAGTTGATCATCTTTCCAAGTATGCTCATTTTTGTGTTATTCAACACCCATTTACAAGATCCATTGTGGCTCAACTTTTCATGGATCAGGTCTTCAAGATTCATGGCATGCCACATTCTATTATTTCTGATCGCGACCCAACTTTCACCAGCAATTTTTGGCAAGAACTATTCAAGCTACAAGGCACCCAATTGCATCTCATCACAACTTATCATCCCCAGACTGATAGTCAAATTGAAGTTGTCAACAAATGTTTGGAAACACATTTGAGGTGTTTTGCATCAGAAAGGCAGAATTAGTGGGCTCAATGGTTACCACTAGTTGAATGGTGGTAGAACACTTCGTACCATACATCTACCCGCATGAGTCCTTTTGAAGCACTATATGGACAAAATACACCTTGAGTTCTCTCATATTTTCCAGGTGTGTTGAAGGTCCAGGTGGTTGACCAAACACTTACATTTTGAGAGGCTATTCTCCGTACCCTCAAAGAGAATTTGGTCATGGCCCAGAATTGCATTAAGAAACAATAAGATCAAGGTCACTCTGAATGTCAATTTGTAGAAGGGGATTAGGCATTTCTTTGACTGCAACCTTACAAGAAAAATTCCCTCAAGGATGACCATTGTCAGAAACTAGCACCCAAATTTTATGGTCCTTATACTGTTCTCAAGTGTGTGGGACAAGTGGCCTATCAGTTAGCTTTTCCCAATCATTCCAATCTCCATCATGTTTTTCATGTTTCCTGCTTAAATTAGGTGATTGGAACTAAGTACCAAACTCAAACCAAGATTCCCGAGTTGGAAGAAGAAGGCTCCATTTGGCTACAACCACAAGAAGTTTTGGACCAGAGTGAGCATCGTCTACATCAATGAACCATCAAGGAAGTGTTAATCCAGTGGAAAGATACCAGTCCAATAGATGCCACTTGGGAACCAACTACCATTTTGCAACAATTTCACCATCTCAAGCCTTGAGGACAAGGCTATTTTTAAGAGGGAGGACATGTTAGGGACCTAACCTTTCAAGTAGGTAGAACAATATATTTCCATGTAATAAAGGTCAATATTAATAAGGCCTAGCAATAAGGAAGAATAAGTCCAATGTAAGAATACCTAATAGAAGATTTTGCTTCTATAAGGATCTTCTTCTAGATGGTTCTTTTGATAGACATATTTAGTATAAATAAGAGTCAAGGGTATGAAAACTTTTGTCTTGGATATTATTGTAATAGAGCTCTGCTCTACTAGAGGTTGTCCCCTCAAAGAGGCAAGTGAACATTCCTCTCAGTAATCAAATTGCTCTTTCTGGTGTTAATCTGGTATCATTTTGGTATTATTGTGGTTTTGTTTTGGTTATATTGTTGTTCATATTCCATTTCTAGCTCTTTATTTCGGTTCTGCATACTTTTTTATATCTGGAATATTACAATGATCCATAGGGTGCAAAGCCTCTAGGGCCCTAAGTGTCATTTTCTCTCTTCTAGATAACCTAGGTCAAGGATCAAAGAATAGGATCAAAACCCTAAGGTGTAAGGCCTCTTGGGCCTTAGGTTCTTAACCCTAGCAAAGAATCCTTTGAAAAAACTTGGACAAACAAGACATGTGGAGGAGAGAAAGACTTGTGTCTCCTCCCTAGGGTTTCACCAAGAGAAAGCAGCATGCAGAAGATAGTAATTAACACCTTTAAACATTAACAATTACATAAAAATTAAAAAAATTACTCACTTATCCAACTCACTAGGCTAGGAAAACCCTAGTTGCAACAATACATCATCCAAGAAAATAAAAATCATCAACAAAGATCCTCCTCCAAGAGTAGCGCATGAGATCCAAGAGACAAAAAAGGGGTAGAGAATTTTTTTCTAAAGTTGCACTCCCACAAATGTGAGAGTCATCCAAATGAATAGAGTGCTAGCCTTATTTATAAAGAAACCCTGGTGCTCCAAAAGTCACAAAAAGTGAAATTCATGTATCTTAGAGGAGCCAACCCCTCAAATTTTCCTTTACAAATGTCAAACCATGAAAAATAATACATAAATGGTCACAAGTGTGGTGACATCATGCCTCCAATGGGTTAGGAGGGCCTCTCCAAGGCCATGTGTCATTATATGAGGTACAAGTGTGGTGGAAGAGTACTATGCAACATTTCAAAGTCACACCTGGCATCCAAGTGGCAACAAACCCCATCATTTTTGTTAAACCCTAGAATGATGTCATCATCTAAATACCTATCATCTAAGGTGCAAGGGGTGGTGTCCAAGGAGGAGAAGGTTTTATATCATCTATGTGTGTCCTCCATTCATATTCATATGCAACGTCATCCATCCAATGCAAGATAACATATGGGGTGTAGATTCGAGGGCATGGGATTTCTTCCCATCTCTGTGCCACCATGACCAAATCTATAAAACTTCAAGCCCATCTACCCATTGTCGAAGGTCTTAAAGATGTGAGAGATACTGTTTGGATGTTCCAAGTCACTGGGTGACTCACTACTCTGCATCATACATGGAATATCCTACAATAAAGGTGCAACATCTTGGGTGAAATATTAGGGTGTCCTTCAAGAACCATGTCAAGAGCATCTAGATCAAAATAAAATTTGAAATCAAGTAAATACAATGTTCATAAGATATACTAGTCCTCAAATCATGCAAAGTAAGTTGTTACTTAAGATATAAGCCATGTGAACAATTCACTTCGATGTCCCCTTCTAATATCACACCAACCCAGAAATTTGTGTAAGTTGGCACATTTGAATATGGGAGGAACTTCATTTGACCCTATTAAGTGTGCCAACCAAAACAATGAAAGAAAAATCCTAGGTAGAGGGATATGTCTTGAGGTAAATAATGAAATAAAAGAACCCTTCAATATTAAGTGTGATAAAGGTATGTGTTATGCTTACTTCATGGCTTAGGGTGTCATTGGTTCCATTTCTATGAGCCCCTTTATGGAGGGTGCACTTTCTCTTGAGTTACCACTTTCTAAGAAATACGTTTTTCTAAACCCCTTTGTATTCCTTTTTGTTTTTTCTCTTATCATATTCGAAATTTCCCTTTATAAGGTTCAAGCTACAACATCACTACTTGCGACTGGGGTGAATGCAGAAAGGGTAGAGCTCAAGTTTGGACTGGCTTTTGAGAGTCATTTAATACCATTCCTTTCTTTATTTAGCATCATTCTTTTATTATTTTAGCATCAACTAAAATAAACCTCTAGGCCTTCAATCCCTTGTTGATCCTCATGTTCGAAAACATAGGTATTCCAACAGAGGACGAACACCTTCAGTAACCACTCACAAAAGAAAAGAAAATATCAACACATTGATGTTTTCACATGGTAAAACCCCTATGAGAAAAAATCCATTGCCCCATCCAACGTGGCCACTTGAAATAATTTATTAATGAAAAAGAAAAAGATTATAGAGATATTTACAAGAGATATTCTCACAATCGATAATCAGTAAATGACCCTCCATGTTCTTTAAATAGATATCATGGACCAATCGAGTGTTAAGACACATATCAATGTAGCCATTAAAATCAACGAGAATATGATTCATTGGATCACACTATGTCGGGACCATATCGTGACCATCATATTACCTAACTACAAATGCATACTAATGCATATTAAAAAAACAAACTAAGAAACACACTTTTACCTAATGACACATTAGACCAAGTTGACCTTAACTAACTCCTTAAGAACAACTTAGGATAGGATTGAAGAATTTACAAAGGTGACACAAATAGGAGAAGGAAATAGGCATTAGATCCTATCCTCCCTTAATGACAACTTCCTAAACTCCTAACATTGATTGAAGTTTGGAAAAATTCACTTTTGTAAGAGACTTTGTGAAAATGTCTACAACTTGATCTTCTATAGAGAAGAAGATCACTTCAATAACTCGATAATGAATGAACTTTCTGATGAAGTGCATGTGTATCTCGATGTGTTTGTTATGTTTATGTTGAATTGGATATTTTGTGAGCTTGATGGCACTCCGATTGTATCACTAAAGGTTGGTCAGATTCTGCTGCTAGAATCCAAACTCTAAAAGGATCTATCGAAGCCACAAGGTTTCTTGACTTGCATTAATCATTGCTCGATACTCTACTATTGTTGAAGAAATATAAATATCTTGTTGTTTATTATATGAACAAGTGATAGGTACTTAACCAAGTCTGAAAACCTAACCTGAAGTGGAATTTCGATCATCGGGGTTACCGACCCAATATGAATCAGTGAAACCAACCAATAAATGGGTCCTCCATGAACTGTAATGTATCCCAAACTGAACTGTACCCCGAACATATATAAGTATTCTTTTAGCTTATTTAAAATGTATTTCATGGAGTGTTTTCATATAATGAGAAACAAGATCAACAATAAAGGAAATATTATGACGGGTATGAGTCAAGAATAAGAGGACAACAACTAAATAACGATACAAAGTGGCATCAAATTTGGGAAAAGTATAGGTGGAAACAAGTTTTTCTTCAGACTGGAAGGGAGAAGGGATTAGCTTAAAATATTCCATGTGAAAGCGACGAATAAGGTCACAAGCATAATTAGACTAGGAAAGAAAAATTCCTTCCTTGGTTTGCAAAACTTGGAGGTCAAGGAAATAGTGCAAAAATTCTAAGTCTGTCATTTCAAATTTATTCTTAAGGATGGTTTTCACATGGTTTAAAAGTTTTGGCTCACTACCAGTGAGGATAAGATCATCAATATAAAGAACATGGATTATGAGATGGCTTCTTACTTTCTTGGTATAAACATTGCGGTAAGAATGACATCTAGAAAAGTTAGTTTCAAGAAGAAATATTTCCATTTTGGCATACCAAGCTTGAGGAGATTTATTAATACCATAAAGAGATTTCTTAAGGTGACAAGCAAGGCTAGAGTCATTCTAGACATTTCCAGAAGGTTGTTCCATGTATATTTCTTCTTGCAAATCCCCATGCAAGAAGGAGGATTTGGAGTCCATTTGATGGACCCCCCATTTATGTGAGGCTACAAGGGTTAGAACAAGGAGGATGGAATTAATTTTGTCTACATGGGAACATGTTTCATTATAGTCAATTCCTTCAACTTCAGAAAATCCTTTGGAAACTAACCGAGCCTTGTGTCTTTCAACACTTTGATTTGATGCATACTTATTTCTATAGACCCATTTGCATATGACAAGTTTTCTTCCTTTCCAAAGAGGCACAAGATCCCAAGTATCATTTTCTATTAAAGAACGATACTCTTCATTCATTGTTGTATCCCAATATGGATGACCCGAAGCTTCTGTAAATGTATCTAGATCATGAGTCTTTGAAACTTGATTCAAATGAGAGGAGGCTTGTTGGAACTATGAACTTGTCCGATGTTGATCTACGGATCACCGATAATATCACCAATTGCTTCTCATTTTGAACGGACCCATCTAGGAAGTGGTGGTGCAGGTGTAGGTTCATGTTCAATGGAATCATCTGGAGGAAGGTGAGTAGGAGGAGGTGGATTTTCATCCTCACCGTCACCATATAAATAAGAATAAGCCTTAATAGGAACAGAAGAAGGAACAAATGTCAAAGATGGCTAGAAGGTCGAAGAAGGCACAAACATTGAATTAGGATCATTGACCAAGATATTTTCATCAAATTTAATATATCTTCTAATAATAATTTTATTACAATGTGGTTGAAGAAGTTTGTAACCTTTGACATCTTCAGAACAACCAACAAATATACACTTCTCACTTTTAGGCTACAATCCTTTCCTTTTCTCATCAAGAATGTGATCCCATGCTACACTGCCAAATACATAGAAGTGACTTACATCTTGATTAAGTTTATTCCATGCTTCTTCCGGTGTTATATTTTTAAGAGCCTTTGTGGGAGGGCGATTTACTATGTAATTTTCATAGTTAATGGATTTCACCCAATAAATTAGACTTAATCCCTTAGATTGGATCATACAATTAGCCATTTATTTTAATGCACAGTTCTCTCTCTCAGTATCACCATTTTTTTGTGGTGTATATGAAACAATGTGTTTCATTTGGATGCCCTGTGTAGTGCAATAACTTGTAAATTGATTTTTCACATACTTGCCTCCATTATATGTTTTTACCTTTTAATTTGATGTATAGATTTATTTTCTACAAGGGCCTTTGTTGGCGTGCAGTGGGAAGACCTGGGGTTAATCATTTATATAACAAAAAAACCCTTAGAGACTGGCCCTTTCGACATCACCTGTAGAGAAAGTGAATTCTCACTCGAGGCATCTAGATGGGCTACATGAACTAGGGTTATGAAAGGATGAGGGGAAGTGAGGAATTATTCATGTTCTTACTACCATTTACACATGTGCCCAGTTCCCATTTCTTAAAAGTTACTTAACATTCAACATATTCTATCTGCAACATTCTCCCACTTAACATTCATTCAATTACTAGATACTTCAGTGCTTGAAATTATAACATCATATATAAAATATACATTCAAAATGTATCATCATTGCACCATAATATTAAACATCATCAAATGAAAATACAACACAACAAACACATAGGTTTAATGTGGTTCACCCAACTTGGGCTATGTCCACAATACTTGACTTCCTTTATTAGTCATTGACAATTCCCTTACAGCTGCACACTACGCTACAAAATATGCAACAATAACATTACCCAAACCTACCTAGCCATTTTGTTGTAGTGTGAGCTTCACTCCTCAGTCATACCTCAAACTTCTTCCTTCGCTCGAATCAAATTACCCAACAAACATTAATATCTTCTCCTATGTCGAACCCTTATAAATTCCAAACCTCCTCTACCCAAAACCCATTACATATTTATACATTAAAATAAGTCTAAGTCCATTACAATGTGGACAAAAATGTCCCCAAAAACCCAAAAATCTATAACCGTCTTCCGCCTTTTTCACGTTGCTCCATCGTGCACTTTGACTCCTTAAGCTATGCTCCTGTCGTGCGCTTTGGTCCATCTTGTAACTGCCTTTTATTATTTGACTTCTTCTGGAGTAGATCCCAAAACTTAACCAAAAAACCTATCCGACAGGCCCCCAACACTCACTTGTGTCTTGTCCCGAGCCACTCATACCTTCTTCTAGTGCACCATAAATTGTTCAAATATATCTTTCACTGTCATGGCATTTTCCTTGATCTCTAGTTCATTCTGGAAAGTTTGGTGAATTTTTTCTGCAGTGACGCGAGCTTGCATATTATCGACACCTTCATCAATTGCATGTTTAATGATTAATTGAATTGTTCTTAAGGTCATTGTCACTCTGTATGCTTCCTCCTGTAGTAATTCTGTCTATTGTGAGTGATCTTGTTGCTTCTCCCTTAGATGATTCATTTATGAATATGAATTTCTATTCTCATTCATCGTAGTTACGAACTTAACTGGCGGTAATGTGCCCATCATGTCTTTGAATTTTTGCACCTTTTCCTACATAACTTGGATCTTCTAACTTATGTCCTGTTGCTCCTTATGCTCACTGATTTTTTCCCAAATTATCATAGTATCTTTATACAGTTGAGCATACTCTACTTATAGAGTCTTTATACTTTCCACCACTATTGTCACGGTATTCTCCCTCATCTCCCTATCCTCAGGTGGAGTTCTTAGTGTCACGCGCGCTTCTAGATCAATTATTCATGCATGAAAACCCTGAATGGCTTCACTTATATTTGTGACTTGATCTTCCACTAGGGCTTATTACTCTTTCTATGTCTTTGGGTGTTCTTGATATACCTTCTCGAATACCTGTTTCATTCTTTATACCTTCTATGTGACTTCATCTTGATCATGTTTAACTTTGTTGTAATCCATCTCTAATGTGACATTTTTTTTCCGTAACCTTCACTAACTCACTGCATGTCTTCTCTGTGTGCATGTTTAGATATTTCATTGCTCTCATATGTATTTCCTGCAATACATCCATTGGAAGTTGTGATAGCATTAAGTCAATGTGACCTAGTTCACTGGCATGTTCTTTCATTTCTATCGTCAGGAACTCAATTGTTGTTGGGCGCAGGCCTATTTTGGGAAGAAAGTCTATTTTAGGAGTAGGCCTATTTTTTGGGAAAGAGATCTATTTTGGGGAAAGACCAATTTTTGGAAAGAAATACCTAATTTTGGATATCGTGTAATAGGTGGCAAGAAAGAAACATGCATAAAAAGAAGGAAAAGCATAATGCAATAGGAAAAGCAATGTGGCAGGCAGACATCCAAGCCTAACCATGATAGGGTTAGGGTTTTTGACAAATATTGTAACACATATAAGCCTATAAAGTAGTATAAATAAGGACCTAGGAAGTTGAGTTCAGGGGTTGAAGAGGTCAAGATTAGTTGAAGGGGCTCACGAGGTAGTGGATCAAGAGGTAAATGGTTTAGGAAGTTCAAGAGGTCGGTCGATAATTGTAAGAAAGTTTGTAATGAGTCTTGTAGAAGAGTTGAATAAGTTTATCTTTGAGGGTTAGGTCATATGATTAGGAGCCTAGTGTGATCTATTCAACCTCATAGAGGGTTCTTACCCTCATTTTGATTTTATTATTGAAGATGTAATGCGCACAGTGCAAGATTTTGCAGCAGAATAAATAAAAGATCATAGAATCCATATCTTTGTGGATGTATCCCCGGGAGGGGGTGAAACACAATAAACCTTGTGTTCTATGTGGATTTTAATGAATTATTTACTTTTCTATTGATCATTAGATTAAGAACGAATTGTTAAAGTAGATATATCAACATGCATGCATAGTTTTAAAGATGAATGAAACATAGATGTAGATGAATGATTAACAAGGTGTTAGAGATATTTCTTGTAAGGGGGTTAGAATGAAAAGGAATAGGTTAAAAACCCACTTGTCCTAAGTTCAGGTGCTAATGCGCCCATGATTAAATGAAAATCAAGTCTGGACGGATAGGATCACGGCGCCCGGATCAATGGCACAGGTGTGATTCCGGACCCCCCCCGCCTTTCTACCTTTAAGCGGAGGGGGGGGTCCGGATTCCGGGCGCACCTCTTCGACGAACCAAATTAGCGCTCCCAGATCAACGGGGATGAGAGAAATTTCAGACCCCCCCCCACCTTTCTACCTTTAAGCGGAGGGGGGCAGGGGTCTGGAATCAGGGGTGCAGCTTCCCGACGGCTGAGATCTTAGCACCCGGATCAACGATGCTCGCGCAGCCCCATCATTCTCAGCTGCCCTGTGTTTAGCAAAGTGGGCCTCCTCCCCGTCATGTCAGTTTATAGACCTGTCCTCCTCCTAGCCGTGTGATGAGGCTCGCACCCTTTTTCCCTCTCTTCACCTTCCGACATCTGTCGCTTCCCCTTCTCTTGGTCCACATGGTCCCTTTCCCAACCCATTCATTGCCTGCCATGTGTCCCATCTCTTTCCACGACAACCTCCTACCACAAGCGCACCCATTAGGCCTTGTCATGTTCCTTCCACTTATCATCTTCCGCCACATGTGTCATCCCCTTCCACCTCTCTCACACCTCATCGCTCCTCACTTCACCCCTACGGTTGTGACCCTATCACTCTGTTGCCGAGCCCTGCCTTCCTCGCTGGCCTCCATATCCATCTTCCAAGCCATTCAATTAGTCCAGGTGGTAGCGCGAGGAGTGTTCCACATCCCAAAGTGCTGAGTTGGCCAAGCCGTTCTCAATCCCAACAAAGCAGTTATTGAAGCGGTTGGCGGTGGTTAGACATTGCCTCCACCATAATGGGAGAGCACGACAATGAATTAAAGGCACGTCGATTCGTCGTTGGAACTGTCAAAGAGTTAGATTGCATCTGACATAAGTTGCATGATCTTTCAGAGGTTGACTGTTAGAAGCCATGCAGACGCAAAGCTTTCAATGCAATGTCTTGGTTCCGCTGCTGTTGTTATTTTGAGTATCTGAAGGCGTTTTCGCCATTTTTGTATCTATCGATGGTAGAGCTGAGCTCCCGACTGTAAAGTTTCAGCAAACATTCTAGCTTTCTGGGTTATGTATCAGTGTTTGAGATTTCTTGTTTTATGACAAACAGTTTTCCTTTTCCATCTATGTTTCATCTCTTGCTAGAGAGTTCATGATCGAATGCTTCGCATGGATTAACATAGTTATGTTATGATAAATGATTTATTGTTACATTGTTGTTTTCTCTGGTTTCCCGCATTTGGAAGTAAGAAGATCTTGTTTTCAGATGCGTTCTCTCACAGTCTGTTAGAAGCTTGATGCCTACAACAGACTTTTGCACCCTTCTCACGAAGTCTTCCCCCTACTCACCCTTTATTGCAACTCACTGTTTGAAGTTTACCAAGACCTCACTCGTTCATGCATGCCTGGCCTAGTTTCTGAGTTGAGACGACTATTCTGAGTTTTCTTCCATTTGATCACCCCTCTCAAACAAATCGTGACATTAAACTGATGAGTGTCAGGCTCTCCTCCTGCAAGCAATCCAGGAGTGACTTCTGGCTCCAACATTTCTAGCGCCGCTGTCGGGGACGAAGTTGAATATTTTCCTCGGGATTGAATGACAAAGATCAACTGATTCTGAAGGTGCATCAGATATCGGAACTTGAAGATTGCTACTGTGCACCTGGCGACTCCATTGTGATGACTCCGTTGGGAAGAACCTGCACTATCAGCTGTGGCTTCGAGAGGCAGACACACGAGGTCTAATCCACACTTTCCTTTAGCTACACCAGAGGCTGACTTGGAAGCGATGCGCAGAAAGGGAAAGAGCTCTGCGAAAGAATTTTCCATCGCTGAAACAGGTAATGCACCTTCCCCTTCTGTGAGAACTCCATTTTCTTATTCTCAGCTTCCTAGTCGTCCTTCCTCTGAGGTTTCTCGTTTTCTAAATTTCAGGAGTGTTCCTGCTGAGTTTTCTCCTCCTGGTCTGGTATCAGAAAGAGAAATCCTTGTCACTCCCTCCTCCCTGGAGGTCTTGCCTCATCATAGACCTCAAGCTTCTGAAAGTTTCACCACCCCTCCTTTTGTTGCTGCTACCGCACAGAGAGAAGCATCTGCACACTTAGGTCCCTTGGATCTCTCTCTGTTTTCTCCGTCATCTCCTCCAAGAACCTCTTTTCCGACATCCCCCGTCCATAATCCTTCTCCTCCGAGTTCTCCCCTACCTAATATCCCTATGGCTGGTGTTAATACCCCTCCGAACAGAATGGATTCCATAGTTGCTGCTAGATATGCCCCTTTAATCCTACCACATCCTATGAATCCTCTCCCTGCTGGAGACTACTTGAAGTACATGCCCAAGTTCAGTGGGGAGGGAGACATAACTGCTGAGGAGCACCTGGCTGCTTTTTACAGTTATGCAGACAACCTAAACATTGAAAATGAAGATGTCTGGATGAGAGTCTTTGTCTAGAGCCTGGAGGGTGAGGTCAAGAAATGGTTTAGAGGACTAGCCCTTGGATCTATCGCTGGAATTGAGGCTCTGGATAGTGTTTTCCTGAGACAGTGGGGAGACATGAAGGATTATATGTATTACATGATAGAGTTTGGGTCTCTGAAGAAGATGGAAGGAGAGTCTATCTCAGACTTCTCCAAAAGATTTAATAAGATGTACAACAAGATTCCTGCAGAGATTAAACCCTCAGAGGCCTCTGCTCAAATTTCCTATGCTGGCGCATTTGACCCTGATTTCTGTCTCGTGTTAAGAGAAAGAAGAGACACCTCTTTAGCTCAGATGAAAGATGCAGCTATAGAAGTGGAATCCAACATATTGGCAGCTGACAGACTGAGAAACCAGGCCAACACAGACAGAAGAAAGGAAAAGTCGGAAGCCTCAACTTCCGGCCCATCACTGCCCCACCCTCAAGTAAATGAGTTGACCCGAGTTATGAACCTCCTTAAAGAAGAGGTGGAGAGATTAAAGGTATAAAGGAAACAAATGTATAAGGGCCCTCAGAACACTGAAAATAAAGGGGGTTTCAGAAGGCCAAATAATATTGCTTCCCCGACTATGCACAAAGAGAAGGGAAGAGATAGAGACGACCAAAGAGTTCAGGCTCCCTTCCAGAAAAATTTTGTGGCTGATGAAGAAGAAGGGGAAACAGCTGAGCCCGAGCCTAAAATCCACTTCTTAGAAGATGCTCCTCCTTTCCCTCATCTCACTCAGACTACTTATGAAGAGTCTCTCATGGATGGTCAGCTAAATGAATTTAGCAAGGGAGACAAAGCTGGTGGCAGTCGAGGAAGGTACAACCTAAGGTCCGACAAAAGGGCAACAACACCTGACATTCCTGAGCCATCTAATAGAACAGAGAAACCTGCTAATGAAGTAGCAAACGCCCACAGAGGTAAGAAGGCTCAAATTCTCTCTCCCATTGTCCATAATCATGTTCCTGAAATTAGAGAAATCCCAAAGCCTATGTCTTCTTTCAATTTCGAACATGAGATTCAAAAGATCAAAATTCTTGTGCCACTCACTGAGTTAATTAAACAAAAGGAATTCAAAAAGCGCTTCTCTGAGATGTTAAAGTCTGAAGCCTCATACCCTCTCACAGACTCCATAAACCTCCAAGATGAAAGGCTTGCAGTTGTCCTAGGTCCCATGGTAGAAGACAGAGATGATTCATCCCCTCCCTTCTACACATCCTTGAACATACATGACAAAGTGCTGCATAATTTCCTTATGGACTCAGGGGCCTCCCACAACCTCATGCCCAAAATTGTCATGGAGGAATTAGGACTAGAAGTCACCCGAGCCTATCACGACCTCTATTCTTTCGACTCCATGAGGGTTCAATGTTTGGGAGTCATCAAGGACCTGGTAGTTTCCCTGTTTTAGCTGCCCATGAAGAGTATGGTCATGGATATTGTGGTAGCTAATGTGCCCCCTAAGTTTGGCATGATGTTGTCAAGATCCTGGATAAAGAGAATGGGGGGAACCTTGCAGATGGACCTCACATATGCCACCATTCCAGTCTTTGGAGGGGAACATAGGAGACTGTACAGAGAATCCCAACTGGCCTACATAATCAATGATGAAGCCAACCCTACCAATCATCCCATCTATGCCTTGGACACTGATTTAGGCTCCAGTTTACTACATCTCACACACACCCCTGAGGCTCCTTTACAGATCAGAAAGCAACCCATTCTTAATCAGCAGACACCCCCTCCAACCACCTCTATTTGGAATATGTTCTTTGATGGAGCTTCCTCCAGTATGGGTGCTGGTGCCGGGATAGTATTCATGTCCCCTTGTCAAGAGACCATCTCTCTGTCATACAGGCTGGAATTCAAAGTCACCAAAAATGTGGCAGAGTATGAAGCTCTGGTTATGGGATTAAGAGCTACCAAGGAAATGGGAATTAAAGAGATGACTGTGTTTGGATATGCAGAGCTGATCGTTCAGTAGGTAAAAAATGCCTATCGTGCCAAGAATCCTCGACTCAAGAATTACAGAAAATGAGGTATGGGACCTAGTCAATAATTTCTTCCTGGATTTTACCATCTCCTTCATTCCAAGGGAAGAAAACGCTCCAGCTAAATTCTTAGCTTTCACAGCTAGTATGCTTGAAGTTCCTGCGTTGCCCATTGTTGAGTCTAATGTTGAAATAAAGTATAGACCCTCTGTACCAGACAATGTCAAACATTGGAAGGTATTTGAGGATGATCAGGAGATTGAAAAGTTTCTTCAATCCGTTGATAACTTTTCTGCATTGCACATAGATGAGGAGCTCGACACTACAATAGAGATTGACCATCACCCTGGAGAATTTGTGAATAAAATTGTTGATCACCAGATCATTCAGCTACCGAGCAATCACATCCCTAAAGGTCTAATCCCATTAGAAATATTGTTTGATGGGAATGATGTGGCAGTGAAGGGTAAAGTTTCAGGTGATGATGATGACATAGTTGAATGCAACATAGGCACACCCAACGAGCCTAAATTAGTCAAGTTGTCAAGGAGTTTGACTGAGGAGCAGAGAGACGGATATACTAAGTTGCTGAAGGAGTTTTCTGATGTGTTTGCATGGACCTACGAAGACCTCAAGACATATGACACATCAGTCATTGAGCACAAAATCCCACTAAAAGAAGAGGCTAAGCCATTCAAGCAGAAGCTGAGACAGATAAATCCCATATTGCTACCTGCCATGGAAAAAGAGGTAAAGAAGCTGCTGGATGCCCAGATCATTGTCCCATTGAGATATTCTGAGTGGGTGGCCAATTTGGTTCCTATGAGAAAGAAAAGTGGGGAAATCAGACTCTGCATTGATTTCAGGAACCTGAATAGAATCTCCAGGAAGGAAAATTACCCCCTGCCCAACATGGAACATATATTGCAGAGGGTAACCGGTTCATCTAGAATATCCATGATTGATGGTTTCTATGGATACAATCAGATATCAGTCATGCCTGAAGACAGAGAAAAAATAGCCTTCACCACTCCTTGGGGCACATTCATGTATGCCAAAATGCCTTTTGGACTGATGAATGCAGGAGAAACATTTTAGCGGGCCATGGATATAGCCTTCATCGGGGAGAAGGATCAGTTTGTGGTGATATATCTGGATGACATCACAGTCTTCTCTAAGACTGATAAGGAGCACTGTTGCCACTTAAAAAGAGTTTTCCTGAAATGTCGTAGGTATGGCCTATCTTTAAACCCCAAGAAATCACTGTTTTCTATGCAGGAGGGGAAGCTGTTAGGTCACATAGTGTTAGCAGAAGGAGTAAGGATTGACCCGAGCAAGGTGGAAGCGATTCAAGCCCTGTCACTTCCTAGATCTAAGAAGGAAGTTCAGGCATTTTTGGGGAAGGTTAACTTCCTGAGGAGATTCGTCTCGAACTTTGCTGAGCTGGTGAAACACATCATGACCATGCTCAAGAAGGGCCATGAAATAAAATGGACTGCTGAACCCAGGGAATCTTTTTCCCAGATAAAGAAAGCATTGACTGAGGCACCTGTGCTAATCAGTCCCGATTATGCTAAAGATTTCCTGATTTTCTCATTTGCTTCTGATGACTCGGTAGCTGCAGTCTTGTTGCAAAAAAATGATCAAGGACGAGAGAAACCTATTGCTTTCTATAGCAAGGCATTGAGAGATGCTGAGCTCCGATATGAGATCATGGAGAAGCAGGCCTATGCATTGGTGAAAGCTCTCAAAGCTTTCAGAATCTATGTTTTGCACTCAAAGATCACTGCATATGTACCTTCAACCTCTGTGAAGGACATTCTTATACAGCCTGACATATACGGGAGAAGAGGTAAATGGATATCTAAGATCCTGTAATTTGACCTGGAGATTAAGCCCACCAAGTTGATAAAGGGGAAAGGTTTGGCCAAGCTGCTGGATGAATCCAATTGCAAGACTTTGGGGATTAACTTCATCAATGAGCAAGCTGAGTCATCCAACAGGAATTATCAGATTGCCATACCTCTAGCATCATGTCCTTGGTACAAGGATATCTTGTATTTTCTGCAAGAATTAAAGCCCCCTGACGGATTGGGAAAGAGTAGGGCTAGAGCTTTGAAGCTCAAAGCGGTCAGGTATTGTCTCATTGACCGAGCATTGTACTGGAGAGACCCTCTGGGAATACTATTAAGATGTTTGGACCTGCTACAAGCCCATAAGGTGATGTTCAATTTTCATAGCAGTCTCTGTGGGGGTCATCATTTTTGGAAGACCACAGCCCACAAAATCCTCCGGGCTAGGTATTACTGGCCTACTTTGTTTACTGATGTCTGTAGGGAAGTCAGGGCTTGCATTAAATGCCAGAAGTTCTCAAATAAGCAACAACTCAAATCTTTTCCATTAAAGCCTGTGGTAGTTTCGACACCCTTTCAGTAGTGGGGATTGGATTTCATCGGAGAGATTCATCCTCCCTCATGTGGCCAGCAAAGATGGATCCTCACTGCGACTGATTATTTCACCAAGTGGATAGAGGTTGTCCCCGCTAGGAGAACTTATCACAAAGTAATAATCAGCCTCTTGGAAGACATCATAGCCAGAATTGGTTTCCCAAGCAGGATTGTCACTGACAATGCATCCCCTTTCAGGTCTGAGCCTCTGATCAAATTTTGTGAACAATTTGGGATTTCATTGATTCACTCTACTCCATACTATCCTCAAGGAAACGGATTGGAAGAGTCCTCCAATAAAATCCTGATCAAGCTTATCAAAAGGCTACTGGAGGACAATCAGAAGGCCTGGGACTCAAAGATCAAATTTGTTCTCTGGGCCGATCGGGTGACAACCAAGAAGTCCCTGGGTCTCTCACCTTTCCAACTTGTTTACGTAATAGAGGTTGTTTTCCCCACGCAACTTGCCTTACCTATGGAAAGTTTCCTCCAGGACCTTGAAGGAGAACCTAATCATGTACTTAGAAGGATTCATCAGATGGTGGAAGTGCAGCAGATCAGAGAACAAGTCATAGACAGAGCCTACAATCACCAGCAGAAGATCAAGCAGGCTTTTGACAAGAAGAGAAAAAAGAAAGAATTCAAGCAGGGTGACCTGGTACTCAAATGGGATGCACCCAGGCAAGACAAGGGAAAACACAGTAAATTTGACGCCCTTTGGCTGGGGCCTTTCAAGATCCTTGAAGCATGTTCAAACAACACTTACAGGTTGTAGGATTTGGAAGGCGAAGAAGTTTTTAATGGCCCAGTGAATGGGCATTTCTTGAAAAATTATTTTTTGTGAGCCACAGTTGGCTCTATTTGTTTCGTTTTGTACATATTGTTTCTGTTTTTGTTTTTCGGACTAATAAATGACTCCATAGCCCAACAACAAAGGCACTGAATCTGCAAAATAGTTCTTAGAGCATCACAGGGACGACTCTATCCCTCATGGAGCCAGATGTTAGAGATATTTCTTGTAAGGGGGTTAGAATGCAAAGGAATGGGTTAAAAACCCACTTGTCCTAAGTTCGGGTGCTAATGTGCCCATGATTAAATGAAAAGAAAGTCTGGACGGCTAGGATCGCGGTGCTCGGATCAATGACGCAGGTGTGATTCCAGACCCCCCCCATATTTCTACCTTTAAGCGGAGGGGGGGGGTCTGGAATCCAGGGCGCACCTCTTCGATGGCCCAGATTAGCGCGCCCAGATCAACGGTGATGAGAGAAATTCCGGACCCCCCCCGCCTTTCTACCTTTAAGCGGAGGGGGGGGGGGTCCAGAATCGGGGGTGAAACTTCCCGACGACCGAGATCTTAGCACCCAGATCAATGACGCTCGCGCAGCCCCATCATTCTCAGCTGCCCCGCGTTTAGCAAAGTGGGCCTCCTCCCCGTCATGTCAGTTTATAGACCTGTCCTCCTCCTGGCCGTGCGATGAGGCTCGCGCCCTTCTGCCCTCTCTTCATCTTCCGACATCTGTCGCTTCTCCTTCTCTTGGTCCACATGGTCCCTTTCCCAACCCATTCATCGCCTGCCACGTGTCCCATCTCTTTCCATGACAGCCTCCTACCACAAGTGCACCCATTAGGCCTTGTCTTGTTCCTTCCACTTATCATCTTCCGCCACATGTGTCATCCCCTGCCACCTCTCTCACACCTCATCGCTCCTCACTTCACCCCTGCGGTTGTGACCCTATCATTCTGTTGCCGAGCCCCACCTTCCTCGCTGGCCTCCATATCCATCTTCCAAGCCATTTAGTTAGTCCAGGTGGCAGCGCGAGGAGTGTTCCACATCCCAAAGTGCTGAGTTGGTCAAGCCGTTCTCAATCCCAACGAAGCAATTATTGAAGTGGTTGGTGGTGGTTAGACATCGCCTCCACCATAATGGGAGAGCACGATAATGAATTAAAGGCACGTTGATTCGCCGTTGGAACTGTCAAAGAGTTAGATTGCGTCTGAAATAAGTTGCACGATCTTTCAGAGGTTGACTGTCAGAAGCCTTGCAGATGCAAAGCTTTCAATGCAATGTCTCGGTTCCGCTGCTGTTGTTGTTTTGAGTATATGAAGGCGTTTTCGCCATTTTTGTATCTATCGATGGTAGAGCTGAGCTCCCGACTGTAAAGTTTCAGCAAACATTCTAGCTTTCTGGGTTATGTATCAGTGTTTGAGATTTCTTGTTTTATGACAAACAGTTTTCCTTTTCCATATATGTTTCATCTCTTGCTGGAGAGTTCATGATTGAATGCTTCGCATGGATTAACACAATTATGTTATGATAAATGATTTATTGTTACATTGCTGTTTTCTCTGGTTTCCCGCATTTGGAAGTAAGAATATCTTGTTTTCAGATGCCTGCTCTCATAGTCTGTTAGAATCTTGATGCCTACAACATACCTTTGCACCCTTCTCACGAAGTCTTC
This sequence comes from Picea engelmannii, assembly GCA_009831015.1. Taxonomy (NCBI): domain Eukaryota; kingdom Viridiplantae; phylum Streptophyta; class Pinopsida; order Pinales; family Pinaceae; genus Picea; species Picea engelmannii. The sequence continues at coordinate 53,415 of ML794113.1, read as the reverse complement.
CTCCTACTCACCCTTTATTGCAACTCATTGTTTGAAGTTTACTAAGACCTCACTCGTTCATGCATGCCTGGCCTAGTTTATGAGTTGAGACGACTGTTCCAAGTTTGCTTTCATTTGATCACCCCTCTCAAACAAATCGTGACATTAAACTGATGGGTGTCAGGCTCTGCTCCTGCAAGAAATCCAGGAGTGACTTTAGGCTCCAACACAAGGATAATGCACAAAGAAGAAGGAATCCAACTGCAATCCCCACTCATTCCTAGACTGCAAAATCCTGAGTATTGCAGTCCCCCATAAAAACTATCTCAAGTGAGATTATGTTGTGCACCCTGTGCGCAACGTTGCCTTCTGTTTTACTAGGAGGGCTGATAGTTTTGAAGGTTTTGTTGGAAACCTATTTGAGATCAGAACCCAGGTCAGCCCAAGAAGAAGAAGCTAACCATCAAAAGGTTCTTTTGCTGGCTGGAACTGCACAAGATTGAGTGGATGGGATCCATGGAAGAAACAGATGGAGGATGAAAGTATAGAAGGGAATGTTCAGGCCATGGAATCCAATGAAGGTGGATATTGAAATATGGTTGAAAAAAAATGAAATTGAGTTTGCGTAGAAGGACAATAGAAACCTTAAGTTAACACCACAAAAATATATCAAAAAATACATGTTTAGCAACTTGCATGAGGTATTTTTCTGTGATTTCTCGCATTTGTTATAGGAGTGGTTATTGAGGTTAAAGGACAACCACCCTACAAATCGAATCAGACAACTAGAGTGGAATCCTATGGAAATCGTGCAGTTACAACAAGTTAATAAAAAATTCACATGCATAGTAGATTTCTGTCTAGACAGTATTGTTGTAGGGTTTATCACTGAATTTGCAATAGATACTGTGAATTCCTACACCGCAGCAGAGCAATATTTTCTAAAAGGATGATCTGGACTATTTTCGGCATGAAAATGAGAGTGGATATGTAATAAAGAAATGCACAGAGATATCGCGGATATAAAATAATATAAAATAAATGTATCAGAGATGCAAACAGAAACACAAAGATACAGTAATACACAATTTCTATTAATGAAAGATGTGTACAAAGACTGTAAAAATACAAAGTGAAAGACTCACTAAATGGTGGCAGCTTATCTCTGAGAAGAGATGTGACAACTACTCACATTCGCAAGAAGATGATTTTACAATGAGGCTCCAAAGGCCTTTTTATCATAAAGAGAATCCAAAACCCTAACCCCAGAAGATCAAAAACCAACAATTTTGTGGACCTCGTTTTGGGTAGTTTCGTGTATCGACTTCTCGGGGGTGTAACTTTGGCATACGATCTTCATTTGGGGTGAACAATAGCTCGTTGGAAAGGTCTATCCGAGGACTAAAAATATTGGCAAAAAATATCATGATGCTATTTTTCGATCAGTAGATGCCCGAAAAACATCGTTTAGGGCCTCAAAACGGCTCTGAAAGTTCAGGACCCGAAAAACTGTCAAAAATAGTAAATTGCCAAAATGGCCAGAAAATTGTTTTGAGCCAGTTGGAAAAGGTGGGTGGTCGCCGATATCCACCTGGATCAATCCTCCCTCCTTAGGAACCAATGGTCTCTATTGCATTGATTTCTCAGGGGAGAGAGGGAAGCGTTTGCTGAATCTGAATCTTGGTGAGCTGCTTGCCTTGCTGGAGACGTTACGCTGATCGGTTTGTGGAAGGAGGTCATGAACCTGTTGAGGCTGAGTCTGTTCAACAAGTGGAGCTAAATGAGAGGACTGTGTGCAGAAGGAATATTTGTGCTTTTCCGCAACCTTGTCGACCTGCTGCTATTGGATAGAAGGTGCTTGGGGTGAGGCTGTAGTGGTTGCAGTGTCCTTTTGTTCCCCTTTTGAACAGATTGTGAAGAAGTTGAATTTTTTATTATGATATACTACCTTGCGGCACTATTTAGGTTGAACAATAGTTGTAACTACCTCTAGTATTCTATAGAGATGACCCCCTAGAGAGACAATGAAACTGCGGTGTCGAGACTCATAAACAACATGGCGTCTACACATATATGGTTGGCCCAAGAGAAAATCACAGACATCCAGTGGGGAAACATAACATAATACCTCATCCTTGAAGGGTTGGATGATGTATGACAATCGACACTGTTGGCTGACACAAAGATCTCGTCTTGGTGAAGCCACCCGATGTTGTATGGCTGCGGGTGTGGTGTTTTCGACAATCCCAATTGTTTGATGACCTCTACTGAGATGAGGTTCTTCTGGATTCCTCTATCAAAAATAAAATGTAGCGGAGTCCCCTTCACCCACATATGTGAATGAAAAAGGCTCCCCCCCTCTTTAGGATCTGTTGATTCTTCTGGTTGAATCGTTGCGGTCACGACAATAGAATTGGGATTTGCATCGATGATCTGTCTTTTACCAGTATTTTCAGAATCAGATTCTGAGTCATGGTTCGGATCCCTGTCTTTGATCTCGGCCACCAATGATTTTTTTGAGTGACATTCCTCAGTGTTGTGCCAGGGGATTTTGTGGAAATCACACCATTTTTTGGTGTCCTTTGTCTTTCCGTGACCCTTATTTTCCTGTGGCTTGGAATGGTTTTCGAGAGACTGTTTGTTAGGGCCCTCTTTATCATACTTTGGTTGTTGCATATTTGCAGACCCAAACTCCCATTTGTTCTAGTGCTTAAATTTTTTCTTGATTTTGACAACATATCGATAAGCAACACCAAGTGATGAGATGTCCAGAAAATCCATTTCAGTTTGGATGTATCTGTGTAGATCCCCACGGTATTTCATAACCGAATGTCATCCAAAGTCTTTGATACCCAGCTTGGTGTGCAAGGTATGGAAGGTATTGGTGAACTCTGGAACTGCTTGTCCCTTCTCTTTCCGCAATGTGGTCCATCTCACATACATGCTTGTCCCTTCTAACATATTTAATCATTTTTCTAGGGCATCCACATCTATCTGACCTTCAAATACGGGAATATCAAAATTAACCTGTACCTTGAAAGGAGAGGTGCTTACAAAGTGGCTTTTTGATGAAGATGCGCCTATTTCTATCGGCAGGCGTTGAAGGATGTGGGAAAAATTCTCCATCATTTCGTCCCTCTGTCACGTGAGAGATTGCTCAAGCAATAGATTGATAGTATCGTCTGCTCCGTCATTTTTCTTTTCTTCCACCATGGAGGGTTTCTTGGGCGTGCGAGAGAGATTGTCTTCAAGAGAGACAAGATCGATACCCAACTTGCTATACTCGAACCTCGTCGGGGACATGCACTGAAAAATGATCAAGAGAAACCTACTCTGATACCACTGATCCATGTTATTTTCGGCAAGAAATGAGAGCAGAGATGTAATAATTAAATGCACAGAGATATCGTGGATATCCAATAATATAACATAAATTTATCAGAGATGCAATGATAAACACATAGATACCATAATACACGATTTCTATTAGTGAAAGAAATGTACAGAGACTATAAAAATATAGAGTGAAAGACTCGCTAGAATGGTGGCATCTTATCTCTGAGAAGAGATGTGACGGCTACTCGCATTCGCAAGAAGATGATTTTACAATGGGCTCCAAAGGCCTTTTTATCATAAAGAGAATCCAAAACCCTAACCCCAGAATATGAAAAGCCAATAGTTTTGTGGACCCCTTTTTGGGTAGTTTGGTGTATCAACTTCCTCGGGGCGTAACTTTGGCATACAATCTTCGTTTGGGGCACACGATAACTCTTTGGAAAGGTCTATATGAGGAATACAACTGTTGGTAGAAAATATAATATTGTTATTTTTTGATCGATAGATTCCCAAAATACGTCGTTTAGGGCCTCAAAATGGCTCCAAAAGTTCAGGACCCGAAAAACTGCCAAAAATAGTAAATTGCCAAAATTGCTAGAAAACTGTTTTGAACTAGTTGGAAAAGGTGGGTGGCCACCGATATCCACCTAGATCAAAGGACCCATAGGTAGGTACATCATATTGTTGTATAATTCAATCAAGATTTTATTGTATGGAAATAAGATGATCACCATGGAATCAAACAACTAAACTTCCCTACGTGCATGGGGGAAGCATTGAAAGGAAGTTGGGAAATGGATAGGGAGACAGATAAGGGAAATAATAAGGAGGCCATGGACCTAACCATGATGGAAAACGATCAAATAAAGAAGATAATGGAAAAATATGGAAATACGCTCATCGTAATACCCTACCAATATAAAATGAATAACAAGAAGAGAGCCATAACCAAGAGAGAGGTCTTGGTGAGCGATGAAGAAGAGGTAGAGGATCTCTGGGATATGGAGCAGATTGAGGAAATCCTATGCACAACATATGAAAGCAATACTAGATATCTAGGGTCAGGAACAAAAGGAATAAATCCAATCTAAATCACCATCAGTATGGAACCTACAACCCCATGTGTGACTAATACACGAGAAAGAACACCAGTGTTTAGACAACCGAATTTTAATGGAAGAAGAACAACAAGATAGGGATCCAATCAAGGAAAATGAACTCAGGGAGAAAGTTCAGGAAGTAACAATCAATTATCTACACTGTGTGAAGGCAGTAGTTCAACAAAGTTTAAAATGGAAAGACATGATCCCATGATCATATTACCAGAATTTTGGGGAGAGGCATCAGAGGACCCTGAAAAACATTTAATAATTTGTGAGAAGATATGGGAAGCAAAGTAGATCACATATGAGCATACAAATCTCACGTAGTTAGCTATCACACTAAGAGATTGCGCACTAGATTGGTAGATGAGCCTGGATGTAAATAGTCCAAAGGGAGTACCATAGGCTATCGCAAACATGAAAAACTATTGGTAAACAAATTTTAGAAGCCAAGCTTAGAAGACTAGTACATGAATGAAATGATTGAAATTAGGCAGAAACCAGATGATTTTGTTTGGGATATTGATCAAATATTCAAATTTCTGAAAGGTAAGTTGAAATATGCAATTACTGACATGCAACATAGGAACTTATTTGTGAACTCATTGTTACCACACTTGAAGTATCCGTTAAGACAACAAAAGTTCCAAACTCAGGAAGAGGCTCTACAAGAAGACGTGCAACTGCAAGAGAACTAGTATTAGTAGACAGATCCAACAATAGAGGAGATGAAGGAGGATTTTAAGAATATAACATTTCAACTTAACTAGAATAAGGGAAAAGAGAAAAGATAAGTTATTTGGTGTATGATATGGAAGGCAAAAGGACACCATAAGAACGAATGTCCAACTTTTGTGCAGTACATGGAAATAGGGGTGCCAAACCCCTTTCCAATAGGAGGACCATGGTGCGAGAATTGTAATATGCATGGGTATGATCCATATCATTATCCAATGATACAAAAGTATAAGACAATACCAAAACGTTCATATTGAAATTTTTGCAAATCAATGGGTCATGATGATAAGGATTGTAGAATGAGGGAGTTGATGAGAGAAATAAATTTATACACTTATAGGGTGCAAGAAAAAATGATGAAAGGACAATCTACACTTCAGTTCAGCCAGGTACCCCCACCATACAACAATGCACAACCTCAATACAACAATGCACAACTGCAATACAATAATGTACAACCACCGTATAACTCCGCACAGTATAACCAGGTACCCCAATACAACGCATCACGAGGATATCAAGGTGGAGGACGAGGTAGAGGAGGATTTGGATGAGGCATAGGACCAATAGTGTGCCACAACTTCCAACAACTAGGAAATTATGCAAGGTATTTTCCACTTCCACCGGAGACATGTATGTACTATTGTGTAGCAGACCATGACACAGAAGACTTCCCAACACTCTTGGGAAATATCCAGGAAAAAATGAACTATAACAACCAGAATGTCCAATGGATTTCTATAGAAGCTAGGGATGATGAGAGACACATCAATAGAGTCACCTGAAGAGGAGCCAAGACATGAGCTAATACAACAAAACAAGATCCAGCTCAACACCAATGGGTTAAGAAGAACATTAAGCCACATAAGGAGTTTGACACGTGGAAAGAAAAGGAAACATTTAAGGAGGTTAGATAGGAGCTTCTCAAGAAGAACGTTGCATCTACATCAGTCGCACAAAAAAATCAGAACCCACCAATGTATGAGATGCCATCTTTAATGGACCATACCGGTAAAGGACAACCTTTAGAGAAATTAAGTACCATAAATACTTTTTTGGAATCCTATGTTAAGTTACTGAATGATCCACATTTGTTAAGGTGTTACAAAATATGATAGAAATATGCAACAAAGAGGTAGAAGGGAAGTTATCTAAGAAAATAGTCAATCGTCCCCATACAAGAAGAAGGACAAGAAGAGAATTCAGACTGAATGCCAACATTGGGGATTTCAACATGGGAGATATTATACTAGATTTAGGCTCTAAAGTAAATGTATTACCTAAGAAGAGATGGAAGTGTATGAGAGAACCTAAATTAGATTATTCACCTATCCAATTGAAACTAGCAAATCAACACAGAGTGTTACCAATTGGAAGGCTTAAAGGTGTGACAGTAGATTTGGATGGAGTGTGCACTATGTCATATTTTGAAGTGATAGAGATAGTAGATGGTACAACACCTTACCCAAAATTACTTGGATTGGATTGGGAATTTGATAACCAGGCTATAATCAACCAAAATACAAGAAAACTAACTTTTGAATCAAGCGAATATAGATTCATTGCACCATTAGATCCTTCAGAAGGAGAAAGGTTTGTAGAGGCGACTTGTTTGGATCTTGAAGAAATAAACCAATTGTACAGAACCACCATGCGAGAAGAGGATTATGTCAACCCAACTGTAGATGGGGTACTCATCTATAGAAGCATTACATCATGTGCTTTTGATTCAGACATAGGTTTAAAGAATTGGCAACAACGATTACATGAAGTTTCCACAAGGAGGTGCGCAAGAATTGACTGCACAATAAGATGGGTTGGTACAAAGATAAGAGAACCTCCCAATTTTCATGGGCTAAACGGATTAGAGGAATTATTGAAAAAATATGAACAAGAAGTGTTAGAAAATAATAGGATATTAGCTCTATATATTTCACTTAAGGCAACACCTTCAAGATGGTGGGGTGCGCACAAAGAAACAATTCAGGATTGGTATTAGTGTAAATGACTAATGCGCATTAGATTTTGCGCAGAATAGGGGAGAAATACAATGCAAAAGTATGATGGGAAAGGAAAACTAGTGGAACACTTGGAAAGGTACATAACATAATGGAGGATGATACCACCAGAGGAATGGCCTCATCACTTTATTCATACATTGGAAGGGATCTCAAGGAACTGTTACATAGACCAGGAGATGTGCAGATGCACTACATAATGGACACGATCACAACATAATTTTGTAATAACCTTATCATTCAAACATGATAACCCAAACATTGATTCAACACTGAATATGATAAGGGGAGTGATATTTTTTTATGATCCAGAGGTTGAAATCATAACAGTATATCAACAACAGAATAGACAGACAGTCAAAGAATTACTCTCATGTTATCATGTCAATGAGGAAGATCCATGTGAAGATGATTTGCACAACATTCGGATCACAGAGATTGAAGGAGAGAGAGAGGTGGAAGGTCCATCTCTGTATTCAGGGGCATTTGATGCACCAATCAAAGTTAAGAAAGTCAACATTGGGACAAATGAAAATCCTAAAATGGAAAGTATCGGAGACTACTGGGATGAAAAAACATTAGAAATAATAATAGACTTGCTATGCAAATGCAATGACATGTCTCCAAAAACCTTCACAGAGATGAAAGGCATAGTAGGGGATCTAGGTGAGATGAATATACCCCTCAAACCTGAGGCTAGACTTGTTATACAAAGACCTTATGGACAAAATCCAGTGTATAAGTAGAACGTGAAAGAAGCAATTGACCTAATGTTGGAAGCTAGCATTATAAAACTAGTAGAGGAATCTGAATGGATCAGTCCCATGATAGTCCAGGGAAAGAAGCAAGGGGGGATAAGGATTTGTGTATATTGAGTAAACTCAATGATGCTTGCTTGCATGACCCTTTTCCTATCCCTCTTACATATGGGGTCTTAGAAAATGTGGGAGGCCAGGGAGCATATTCATTGATAGATGGATTCTCAAGTTACCATCAGATCAAAATAGCTCCAGAGGATAGGTATAAGACTAATTTTTCTATAGAATGGGGATCCTACCAATATACAGTCATTCCCATTGGACTGAAGAATGCACTAACTATATTTTCAAGGGTAGTCATAGCTTCTTTTAAGGAATTCATACATCAGTTTCTAGAAGTATATCAAGATTATTAGACTGTGTATATTATTTTGAAGGACCATGTAGAAGTTTTAAGACTAATGTTGTAAAGATGCAGGCAATTTCAAATATCATTAAACATCAAGAAATGCATTTTTGGTACACCTTTTAGGATATTGTTGGGACATATAGTGTGTAAACAGGGTTGACTAGTTGACCCTGCTAAGATTGCATTCATTGTGAATTTACCACCACCAAAGTCAATGCGCCAGTTAAGAGCAACATTGGTACATACATGCTATTACAAATTTTTTATAAAGGGGTATGCGCAAATTATTGCATCAACGAAAAAACTGTTAAAGAAGGACACCATATTTCAGTGGAATGAGGATTATCAGCAAGGATTGGACACTCTAAAGGAAAAGATTGTGAAAACACCTATAATAGTATTTCTAGTTTGGGAAAATATATTTCATGTGAATTTATATGCATCAACAATAACACTTGGATCAATTGTGGCGCAACCAGGACCATGGGACTTAGACTATCCTATAACATTTTCAAGCATAAAGTTGTTAGAATCTGAGTAGAATTACAACACCACAGAAAGAGAAGGCCTAGCCATGGTATATGCACTTCATAAATTCATGCATTATTTGCTGGGTAAACACTTTAAAATGTTCACAAACCATTTCGCCCTTAAATATCTAGTTAACAAGCTAGTGTAGGGGGGGAGGATCTGTAGATGGTTGCTATTATTATAAGAATTTGATTTTGAAGTGATGGTCAAACCAAGGAAGATAAATGGGGGACTTGATCACCTATCAAGGGTAACCAATGGAGAAGAAACTGCTAAATTGGAAGATGACTTCCCTGATGCACAGTTATTTTCAGTACATGTAGGTAATGAATACTTCACTAATAGCATTGAATACTTAAGTACATGAGTTTCTCCATAGGACTTTAGCACTATGCAGAAGAAAAACCTAGTAGTTATAGATATAGACTATCAACTCATTAAATGTCATTTATACAACATGGGCGTAGATAGAATTTTGAGAAGGTGTGTATTGGAACATGAACGACCCAGGATTTTAGCAAAATCTCATGAAGGTATAGTTGGAGGAAATTATATAGGAAAATATACCATGCAGAAGGTAATGCACGCATGATTATGGTGGTAAACAATTGATAAATATGCCAAGGAATATTTCCAGACTTGTGATGTTTGTCAAAGGGTTGGAAAACCCAACAACAGGGATGATATGCCCCTAACACCACAAGTAACTTTGCAGATATTTGACAAATGGGAAATAGATTTTGTTGGACCTATTAATACACCAACAAAAAGGTCAGGAGAAAGATATATCATTACTGCAAAATAATACTTAACGAGATGGGAAGACACAACACCACTGAAAGTTTGTAGCATAGAGTGCAAGATACCAGATATATAAAATATGCAGAACAGAAACGAAATGCTATAAATAACAAAATAACAGTAAAATATCCAGCATAATCTTCACAATACACATAAATGATTCACGAAATAGCAACATAAATAACACTTTGAATCAGATATCAATGTTCACAGGCCTCTTTGAGGGGGCAACCTCCAATCGAGAAGCACTCTATTACAATAATATCCAAGCTAGGGTTCTCATACCCTCGACTCCTATTTATACTAAAAAGAAGCATCTAGAGGAAGATCCTTCTAGAAGCGGAAGCTTCTATTAGGTCTTCTT
>ML794113.1:1811-28144 GCA_009831015.1 Picea engelmannii | reverse complement strand
TTATTTATTTTTATTCCATGTAATGCTTTAGGAATCGTGCATTAACAGGGGCATTTAGGATCTTACCATCTAAATTTTCCAGTAGAAAAGAGTTTTTACCTTCGAAAGATGATATTTTAAAAGGTCCATACCAGATGTGATCAAATTTACCGTTTTTACCCGAATCTTCCTTTCGAGCATCCCACCTTAGAACTAGATCTCCTGGAAGAAAGTTTATGTTCTTGGCCTTGCGATCAAATAGCAGCTTCATATTATCCTGGTACTTCTGTAATTTTTCATCTATTACATCCCTGTGCTACTGGACTTCAATTAACTGGTTTATTCTTCTAGTTAGAGGATTTGGCTCTTCCTTCTCATCCTGCCACAGCTTCATTATAGGAAGTGCTAGGTTTATGGGTAATACTACATCTGTACCATAAACCATTTGGAATGGTGAGGTACCAATAGATTTCTTCGTTCCTATTCGGTTTGCCCATAAAGCATACTTTAAATGTAAGTGCCAAGATCATTTATTTTCATTTAAGATTTTCTTAATTATGCTGATCAAACTCTTGTTAGAAGATTCGACCAGACTGTTCCCTTGTGGATAATATGCTGTAGAATGTCCTAGTACAATGTTATATTTTTGACAGAAACTGATCATTTCCATTGACTTGAAAGCTTGAGCGTTATCTGTTACTATCTTTCTAGGACATCCAAATCGTGCCAATATATTCTCTTTCAAAAATTCTATAACCACTGAATCAGTGGCTATCATGGTAGGAATTGCTTCCACCCACTTTGTGAAATAATTTGTGGCAGTGAGAATCCACCTATGTTAAGCGCTTGAATGTGGATTTATCTCACCTATGAAATCAAGCCCCCATTGATGAAAAGGGATTCTGTTTTAACTGGAACTAACGACATAGCAGAAAGTTTCTGTTTTCCAGTAAAAAATTGACAAGGGTTACAAGTTTTGACCCTAGCATTTACATCAGGAAACAACTTGGGCCAATAATAACCAGCCCTTAAAATTTTATATGTTGTTGCTCTCCATGCATGATGCCCTCCACAGACCCCTTCATGAAACTGACTGATAACTTCCTCAGTCTTTGATTCAACCAAGCAAACTAAGAGGAAACCAAGCGGGTCTTTCTAGTATAATTTTTTCTCAGAAATGCAATATTTAACTGCATGCAGTTTCAACATTCTGGCTTTAGAAGATGACAATTCATATGGACATTTCAAAGTTAGAAGATATGTTATTATATCTTTATACCATTCAGACGAAATGAATTTGTCTTCAATCTTGTTTTCAATTATTTGATCATCAATTTCATTCATATCTATCCATCCTTCTTCCTCTTGAGCGTTGTTCATCCCAAGAGCCCGAAAATTAGATTCAGCTAGTAGTCTGGCTAAGCCCTGTCATTTTACTAGTTTAGTTGGTTTAACCTCTAAGTCAAATTCCTGAATTTTTGCAAGCCATCTACCCCTCTTACCGTCACTGTCTGCTTGTACTAAGATATCCTTTACAGCGTTGGTAGGTACATATGCAATGATTTTGGAATGCAATACATACGTTCTAAAAGCCTTTAGTGCTTTAACCATTGCGTAAGCTTGCTTCTCCATTATATTGTATTTAAGCTCGGTGTCTCGAAGGCTCTTACTGAAAAAGGCGATGGGTTGCTCATAACCCTCTCCATTCTTCCGGAGGAGAACAACAGCCAGCGTGTGTTCTGAAGCAAATGAAAAAATGAAGAACTCCTTAAGATAATCTGGACTCGCTAGTACCGGAGCCTCACTTATAACTTTTTTAATGTGAGCAAAGGATGCCTTTGCTTCTGTTGTCCACTTAACTTCGCTGTTCTTCCTGAGCATATATGTAATTAGTTTAATAATCTCAGCAAAGTTAGGAACAAATCTTCTCAAAAAGTTTATTTTTCCTAAAAAAGATTGAATCTCTTTAACATTTCTAGGAATGGATAATGTTTCTATGGCCTCTATTCTCTTAGGATCGATTCTGATGCCATCTTGGGATACTATATGTCCTAACAACTTGCCCTTCTGCATGGAGAAATGAGACTTTTTTGGATTTAATGAAAGACCATACTTACAACATTTTTCAAAAGTTTGTTTTAAATGAATTATATGATCTTCATCTGATTTCGAAAAAACAATTAAGTCATCCAGATATATAACTACAAACTTATCTCGTTCACCGACGAAGGCAATATCCATTGCTCGTTGAAAAGTGGCCCCTGCATTCATTAATCCAAATGGCATTTTATCATACATAAAAGTACCCCAAGGAGTGTTGAATGCAGTTTTTTCCTTATCAGGCTCACTAACAACAATTTGGTTGTATCCTGAAAAGCCATCAATCATAGACATCCTAGTAGCCCCTACTACTTTTTCCAAAACGTGATCCATTTTTGGTAAGGGATAGTTTTCTTTAAGAGAAGCTTTGTTTAAATTTCTAAAGTCAACGCATAATCTGATTTCCCCATTTTTCTTTCTTACTGGTACTAAATTAGCAACCCAGTCAGAGTATCTTAAGGGAACAATAATCTTAGCGTCTAAAAGTTTTTTTACTTCTTTCTCAATGACAGGTAATAAGATCGGGTTAAACTATCTGAGTTTTTGTTTAAAGGGTTTGACACCTGGTTTAAGTGGTATTTTGTGTTCTATCAATAAGGTGTCATATGTTTTCAAATCTTCGTATGACCACGCAAACACATCTTTATATTTTTTCAATAACTCAGCATATTTGTTTTTATTTTCTACTGACAAAAATTTAGATAATTTAACCATTTTGGGATTATTTACAGTTCCTATGTTACAATCTTCAACCTCTTTTGGTTGAGGTTGCAGAGTAGTTTTAGAGGGAATGTCATCATTATTAAAGAGTCTCTCCAAAGGGATTAGACCTTTGGGGATTTGATTGTTTTTTAAAACAAGCATCCGGTGATCAACTATTTTGTCATGAAACTCCTTTGCGTCTTCCCCTTCCTGCATGATCCAACTTGGATCATTTTGATTCTCTTGATCATTATATGTTTCTGAAAACTCATCTAAAGATTCAAGAAATTTTCTAAGTTGTTCATCATCTTCGAACACTTGCCAATGTTGTACATTATCAGGTATGGAAGGACGATGTCTCATTTGAATATGGTATTTTAAATTAAAAGAAATTGGGGGGTCAAACGTTGATGCAGCTTTAGCCAAAGCATTGGCATGTTGGTTTTCAGATCTAGGGACGAAATGAAAATTTGCGGAAGTGAAGAAATTCTCAATTAAATCCCATACGCAGTTTCTATAAGACCTTAATCTAGGATGTTTATCTTGATATTGCTGATTTACTTGTTTTATGATTAATTCAGCATCACCGAAAACTTCAATATTTTTTATTTTCATTTTTCTTGCAGCTTCTAAACCAAGTACTAAAGCCTCATATTCACATACATTATTTGTACAGTCTATATACCATTGGAGCCTATAAGAAAAGGGGATTACAAATTGATCATTAGGAGCGATAAGGAGTACTCCAACCCCAACTCCATGATAGGAAGAAGCGCCATCAAAAAACATTTTCCATGTGCCAGTATTATATACATTTTCTTTTATTTCATTTTTTTGAATTATTTCTTCTGTATCTTTATCATCCACATCTATCTCAAAATCATCATCTAGCGATAATATACAGTTCCCTAAATCTTGATCTGCGATATACACTGGGTGATTTTTGGGATTTTTTGGGTCACTCACAGTGAATGCCATCCGATTTTCCCTGTATAGACGAGTGAATTGTCCTCCGAAAACAGGGATCGTAGCGTATGTCATATCTAACTGGATGGATCCTCCAATTTTAGCACCCCATGATCTGGATAGTAGCATTCCATATTTAGGGGGAATATCTACAACCACCACATCCATAAGGACACTTTTAGAGGGTATCTGTGCCAAGTTAACTACTAGGTCTTTAATCATCCCTATGCATTTAACTCTCCTAGAATCAAAAGAATACAAATCACCATAGAGTCTTGTGACTTCGAGACCAAGATTGTCCATTATTGCTTTAGGCATGACATTATGTGAAGCTCCAGAATCCAACATACAGTTGTGTAAGAGGTGATAAAAAATGGTAAGCGTAATATAAAAAGGAGCTACTGTATATTTTGCCCCTTCCACGTGCGGACCGAAAACTATGATAGGTTTATCATCTTCTAAGTTAAGTGTGTCGGCCTGACTTTCCTTTTCAGAAAAATTGATCATTTTAGCTATTTGTTTTTGGTATACTGGATTTTTAGCTAATTCGAAAAGGGGGATAGGAATTTTGATCTTGCTTATTTCATTTTCCAAGTTAAAGTTACCTAAGGCCTTGTCACTTTCAGTGTGTGGGGATTACATAACCTTTTTCTCAGTTTTTCGTTGTGATGTAACCTTATTTTCCTTTATCGGAGTTTGAATATTTACAGGTGTAGTTCCTACTGGCTCTAACTGTACAGGGTTATTTGTTGTATTTATTTTTGCAAACTGTTTATCTGCAACTTTGGGGTTTTCCTCATTAGTATCATTTCTAAGAAAAACCTTTTTCATTTGAATGTTAGGAAGATTTTTATTTCTCGGTCTCAGATTATATCTTCCCTGCAAATCAGTAATAATGTCATCTGCAACACTTTGATATGTATGATCATCAGGGTCATTATTACTAACTTTCTCTTCTGATTTATTTTCCTTAATTAAAGATGATTCATAATCTTGTATAGATAAATAAGGATACATGTTATCATCACCAAGACAATGAATATCTTCATCCAATGCTTCAAATTCGCCAAAATCTTCTTCTCCAATATAATCTTCAGTTTTAAAAGGTGCTTGAACTTTTTGATCTTAATTTTTTATCGTTTTATGTGGTCCTTGTGTCTCAGGATTTTTCCGAAAATCCTTTCTGGGAAAATTATCCCTTCTAGGTTTTTCTAACTCCATTTTTGAAATTTTGTTTGATAGTTGTTGGATGACCTTAGCCATCTCATATATCCTGTCTCCAACAGATTCTCCTGACCCTGAAGGTCCACCTTGTTCTCTAAATTTTTTATTTTCTTTATTTACATTTTCTATCTTTTCTTTAAGCTTTCCTGATGCCATCATATTAGATTCAATTTCAACTGCATCATCTTGCATTTTAGGGAGATCCAATGATCTTATCTCCCTCAATAGTAAAGCAAAGTCAGGATCAAAAGCACCAACATAAGTTACTTTGGCCGAAGGTTGTGAAGGCTTAACTTCAGCTGGAATTTTATTGTATAATTTATTAAATCTTTGTGTGAATTCCAGCACCGACTCAGAATTTTTCTTTTTTAGGGATCCGAATTCGGTTAGGTAGTAGAGGTGATCTTTTCTCTCACCCCATTGTCTGATAAACACACTCTTCAGTTCTTCATAGGATATTAACGATCCAGCTGGCAAGGATCGAAACCAAATTCTTACCTGCCCTTCGAAAGTTTGAACAAGTAATCTGGAATAAACATCTTCATGTTCTATCCCAAGAATATCCGCAAACTGATCGAAGAAGTTGATATGTTCCTGTGCGGTCAAATATCCCTCCCCTGTGAATTTTGGGAGGCTCTTCATATAGTTCTCGAGGAGATCATGAAGAGGAACAGGAAGAACTAAGGGAGCATATCTAGCAGATACTTTGGCAAAAATCTCGGGAAGTGGTACTTGACCACCTCTAGGAGCACTGCCTCCACCTCCAGCACCGCCTTGTGCTGCCATGTTTAGACTTGGGACCGAAGTTGGGATAGTCTGTGGGGAAGATTCTTGTAAAACTGGAGATGAAACTTCGGGAAAAGAAAAAGTGTCAAAAGAAAGGGGAAGCGAAAGGGATCGTTCAAAAGTTTCCGAAGAATTAGGTTGATCTGTAGAACAGGTTGATAGAAAAATTTGTTTAATTGATTTTCTTGATTTTAAGATTTTTTCCGGATTAGAGACTGGCGAGGTCTGTTTTCTATCCAGGTTTTTTCTAGTGTTTTTATGGCTACTAGCCATTTTATTAAATGTGGAGTCGCCAAGTGAAAGATATTTTAGCCTTAGGGAGTTTTCTGTTCTTGTTCACTATCAACAACAGAAAGTGTCAATGTCGTTCTTTTCCAGGGAAATAATTCGTTTCTTCATTCCCCGGCAACGGCGCCAAAAAGATGTTGTTCCTGAGTTTGTGTTTTAAGGCTATAAAACACACCGTCAAGGCATCCGAAACAGATTTTTATGATAATATTTTAAAATAAAGAAACAAAGGGAAACTAGGTCAGATTCAGTTTCTCAACTGTCTCTGTCTTGCTTCACGTTGCTCTTGGATGATAATATCACGTTCGATAGCTACCCACGATCTTTATAACTCAGCCCTATTGGTTGATGTTTGCAAAATAGTGTTAAATAGGTTTAGGGTAATGCTGGTTTGATCCTGAAGACCAGGTTCTACGTTTGGTTGTCTACCGCTAGGGACTGTCATGGGTGATGGAGTCTTTAAGGGTTTTGTAAAAGGATTTTTATAGATTGATTACTTCAGATTTTCAGAGAGTACATTGATGAAACAACTTTAATATTTTAAAACAGTAATGTAAAAACACAATCAAGGCCGTTTCCTGGTTTTGTGACAATTTTGAAATTGTAGACAATGAAACACAACAGAGAGAAATATAAGGCTTTTATCTGGAAATAATCTTATATTTCAATTAACAATAATGAAAGAGAAACATGATTTCTAGCAAAGATAAATGTTAAGGAACAGAAGGATTACAGGTCTTAAAATAACTAAAGTAATCTCAGAGGAAAATCTGTAATACATTCAACATCCAAACCAATCTGAAACGATAAACAACAATGCCTATAATACCAAATTGATTTATTTGCTAGAAACACACATTAAGAAGAATATTTAAAAAATTATGATAGACAGGGGAAGAAACATAGTCACGAAATTGCAGGATCCAGAATCTTATTGTGAATTATATTCCAATAAACTTCAAAGTTGACTGTACAAAAATTGGCTTTCTCCAAAATTTCTGAAGCCCTGTTTCAGCTTCTCGAAACTATATTTATACATTTCTTTCCAAGTATTTCGTTGGTAACTAACCAACTTCCTAATATTTCGGTTGCATAAACTAATGTCAACCGTTTACAATTTATTTCAAAATTATAAAATAAAAGTATTTACAAAGTTTTAAATCTGTATTGAAGAGCTTTCTTTATCTGCTTCCATGTATTGAACATATTTCTCTAAAAAGTTCACCAAGACTTTAGGAGCCTCTGGTACTTCGTTTGCTTCAAAGGAGAAGAAACTTCTTTGTAGACCTGGCAACTGACTTGCAATCGTTTTCTCTGTGAACTTAACTTTCTCCAATTTCGAACTTGAAGCCATCATCCACTTCTCAATTTCTGCAATGTTGACTGCTTTGATATTTGAGATTTCTGCTTTCTTTTCTTCAAGTTCTTCTTTTGTCTTTAGTTTATACCTGTTAATGTTGATTTCTCCTATCAATTCGGAAAAGTCATCTGTCCCGATATATATTAAATCTTTTTCAATAAAATCGAAGATCTTTTGACAATCTTCATTGACACCCTTTGTAATTCTTTTATATCCTTCCAATTTTGTTTCCCAAACCTTTATCATTATATCTCCTTTCAACTGTTATGAAATGGATAATTTCTGTGATTTTCCAGTTTCTTCCTTTTGTAAAGAGGTTATTATTTTTTGGAAAGAATTCCTTGTTGCTTTAGCTTCTTTTTCTTTTTGCACTACCTTTTCCATAGACCTCT
This sequence comes from Picea engelmannii, assembly GCA_009831015.1. NCBI lineage: Eukaryota > Viridiplantae > Streptophyta > Pinopsida > Pinales > Pinaceae > Picea > Picea engelmannii. Next base: position 20,347 of record ML794113.1, on the reverse strand, counting down.
TATATTCTTGAAAATAATTCTGGATGATCTCCAGATTACAAAATATCTTTTGTTGTTCTTCCTCGATATCTGCATATATCTTTGATGCTTTAGTCTTGAAATGTTCCATTTCGATCACTTGATTGGTAATTGAAGTGATTTTATATTACAGAGATTTATTCTCGTTGCCCAGCTTTTGCACTTGTTCTTGAGTGACCTGTATCATGTTTTTAGCTTCATCCAAATTTTCATTTAACTTTTGGATTTATTGGATGTCTTTGAGCCTAGCCTCCTCTAGACCTTTTTGTATTCCCCAGCCAATAATTTTTTCATTCTCCTTTAACCTGTCCTGCAACTGCGTAATTTCCCGATCCTTTTGCTCTATCATAGCGATTAGATTTCCTACAGAGTACATGTTGGCTGATGCTATAGCCCCCATGGTTCCTGCCAATTCTGTAGCAAATTCTCCTTCATTTAGCTTCTTTCCATCAATGATGATTTTATGTTTTTTGACTGTTCTTTCTCCTACAGGATGTAATTCCTGTTTCAAGACAGCTCTTCGTTTCTTACTAAAAAAATAATCAGATGAAGGAATTTCATCCCTGGTGATTGGCTCTAAATCATTCACATACAGAATTCCCTCATGAGGGATTCCAAAATTTGACTGAAGTGGAGTCAATGCTGTAATAGGGCTACCAAGTTCCTGTGAAGCTGTTCCCCCAACCTTTTCTTGAATATCATCAAGGTCTATTGGGTTTGTTTCTATTCATTCTCCCTCTTCTGTCTGTGTTTCTTTGATCTGAGAATCCTTTGTATTCTGAGGAGGTATTTCAGACTCTTTCAATTTATCTTTGTCACTTGCATCATAATGAATAATGGTTTCAAACCCGGGAGGAATTGTTTCTTGCTCTTGTGCTGGCATTTCGCCTTGTAAGATCTTTGGCAGACATTGCCTTCTATTTCTTTGAAAAGATGCAAACCCCACCTGTGCGTCAAGTGACAAGGTTTGCACTCTGCTTTGAACTTCCTCATAAGATTTATCATTTCTAAAAACATCATCATAAACTGAGACTTCATGTTCATATGCTTTCAAACCACATTGTGTGAGATGTCGATTGATTATTTGGTATGGATCATGTTTCTTGTGTTCTATATCCACTAATTTCACTTCACTCAACGATTCTTCTTCTGCTTTAGCATGACCTATGTTTAATAAAGCAAATTTTCCTAGATAAACAAGAAAAGATGGCCATGCCTTTTTCTGCTGAGCTTTTAATTCTAGCCCAATACCACCATTTACCAACTGCTAAGCCACTTCTCTACATATTAACCTGTCTGGTAAAATTTTGGGCAGTGCATGAGGCAGAATAGAACAACCATAAAATCTCACATAGGAAAAAATGTCTTCAATGAACCAGTCAGCAACTGATTTGAGATTTTATATGATGGTATTGGAAATGCAAGGAGGTTCGCATCCCAAGAAAATTCTGTGTAGAGGAATAATTACATAATGGAAAACCTCATAAAAAAAGTTTTTTTCATTTTCTTCCCACAGAGCTGAGTGGTACTTATGGACAGGTTCTGGGCAAGAGGAATTCCAACTCCAATTCATAAGTGGGAAAGGAGTCATAAAGCAAATGGCATCCATTATATAATATGACATATAAAAGGACACTGGCTGTCCCTTTGACCTAACTATTTTGTAATTTATAACCTCGGAAGCGATGTTGTCTGATAAAATTTTATGCCAATTGAAACTGCGCCCCTCTGAAACTTATTTTAAGAAAGGTGTCCAGTCTGCATTAAAATGGAAAGGATCCTTTCTCCCAAAAAGCCTACACAACATCATTGCTAAATATACCATATATTCATTTAAGGAAGCTGTGGCATAAATTCCATGTTCATTAGCCCTAAACTTGTTTTCATCTCTGGCCCATCCTCTTATCATGTCAGGGTATGTTTGGCCACCTTCAACACACTCTTTTCTTTGAAATGCAGCTACAAACTCAGTATTATAAGTGTGTCTATAGTTGGGCAAGAGCTTATACATTACTTGGACATGTTCAGGTCTGAATGAGCCGATGACAGCTCCTTGTTCATTCAGAATGCTTCTGGTCGGAACGTCTACTTTATCCAGTGCCCAGGTGATCATATCAGTGTATGAAACAAGTCTCAGGCATGCAACAACTTTATGAAGCCCAGTCTCGGCAATATCTCGGAGATGGTTGTCCGCACCATTGTCCGCATATTTAAGTTCATCCTCCATTTTTTCTGCAATTGCAGCCCATGATTTGACAGAGTGTACTACCCCAGATGCATTGGTATCGGAAATAACATCACCTTCTGGTTGCTCTTTAGTTTTCTTTGAAGCCTTCTTGGGCGCCATAGCTCTGTGTTTACTTGAATACCTGTAACAGAGTGGAATTCAACTTTTAAATGATAATGTAAATGTTTGAAAATTTACTTCGAATATATCATAAAATCATTGAGATTTGTACCTCTGTTATGAAATTAATGAAAAATATATTCCCGAAGATATTCATTTAATATTCGTACTCGTGCTCTCCCGATATTTTCAAATATAATAGAAACTTAACAAATGAATAATTGCCATATTAAAGATTATTTATCAAAATTTTAAACCTTAAACATTGTTTCTAAGAGTGATTAATTAGCATTAATCTTGATTTAAATTTGAAAACACTCTTATCAGGGTTTCAGAACTTTTGATGTGAAGGAAATAAGTCATCGAAAAACCCCGATCGCTGAAATCGTGATATATTATTTAAGTTAAAAACATTTTAATTGTCTTAATTAATCCATATTTACAAAATTTTGGGGTTTCATTCGTCGGGGAATCGGGGATCGGGAGATTGGGAAATTCAATGTCATGAGAACTGCTACTCACAAAACCGCGAAATATGATATCCCGATATGATTATTTACTCTTAATCATGCTTAACAATAATTAGATTAATTACAAACCTCACTTAAGGATTAACTAAAATCGGGGATCGGGAAATTGGTAGATGCGATGATAAGTTTCTTTGTTCTCACAAAATCGCGAATCCCGATTTTGCAATGATATTATCTTAAAGTTTCAACCCTTAAACCTGATTTAAGTAAATGATGTTTTTAATTAAGGATTAGTGTATCCGGAAATTGGGGATCGAGATTTCGCTATTTAATTTGTGTTGAACATTGTTATTTCAAAACTCCGAATCCCGATATCCCGATGTGAATTTAACATTTCTTAAGTTTTTAACATTACTGTTCCTTTAAAAGATCATTTGAAAAAGTGTTTGGAACATATGTTCATTTAGATTTTAATCATTCTTTATCCAAAAATGAACCATAAAGGCATCGTGAATTCGTTTGAGATGAATTTTTTTTTTTTAGGAAATTTATAAAATACAAAAACTCAAAGATACAAATTTTTTTTATCTAACAGGTCAAATATTCAAAGTCTGTTTCAACATTTGGTATGATGCCTCTTTATCACTAATATTCTCCTCTATTTCTTCTCCCTTAACCTGCATATCAAAATTGTTTTGAAGAGAGGGGTCACCCTCTGCTTATATAGGCTGAAGAGGAGAAGAGGAGAGACTTGAAATAGTAACCTGTTTGCATGCTTTAATCATAACTCAGCTTCATACTTTAGTTCGAACTTAGAACTAGACTTGAGACTGGTATACTTTAGTTCGAAAATAGAACTAGATTTGAGACTTCAGTTTCAACTCAGCTTTACACTTTAGTTCGAAAATAGAACTAGACGTGAGACTGGTATACCTTAGTTTGAAAATAGAACTAGACTTGAGACTTCAGTTACAACTCAACATTACACTTTAGTTCGAAAATAGAACTAGACTTAAGACTTCATTTGCAACTCATCATTACACTTTAGTTCGAAAATAGAACTAGACTTAAGACTTCAGTTACAACTCAACATTACACTTTAGTTATAAAATAGAACTAGACTTAAGACTTCAGTTACAACTCAACATTAAAATGTAGTTTCAAAATAGAACTAGACTTAAGACTTCCGTTACAACTCGACTCTTTACAAGGCAATTCAAAATTCTCTTCATGGTGGATAATGTTACACGTGCCAATGCACTAGATCAATACATTTATATCATTTGCAATATTAGGAATCGTTTGTTTCTAGCTCATAGGAATTTTATATTCAACCAAACTTTTGCTAGATTCCTTGACTTTTTCTCATGGCTCACAAGGCTTGATTAGGCTCACAAAAGTTGTACGTTCCACCTAACTTTTGCACTAGTATGTCTATGCTCACAGAGGTTGTACGTTCGCCCTGAATTTTTCACTAGACTGTCTATGCTCATAGAGGTTGTACATTCCCCCTAACTTTTGCATTAGACTCACATAGAATATCATTCATCCTGACTTTTGGTTTGACTCACAGAGGTTGTACGTTCCCCCTGTCTTTTGTCAATACCTCACAAGACTGGTTGATTCACCAAATCTTTCTGGATAGCCTTAGGGTGGCCCATATGGCCTCTCATTGGAGAATGACTGTTGATGTTGCCAAATTTAAGAGAAGACATGCTCAGAAATGTACCTAAACTTAGGTACTTGGAACACGATGTGCACGATGTAACCAAATTCCTAGATTTGGACGAGGAAGCCTACCTAGAAAACACAGGGGAAATTGGACCCCTAGGAAAACCAATAATGGATCTCGCATAGTGGATAACATGGATTTACAATTCTCATATAATGAACCTCCTAAACATATCGCACTTTAGGCACGATAAAAACTTTGGTATTTTCATCAAATAGTTGCTAGCCTGAGTACATGGTGGAATCCTTTGGATGGATAGGATGGTACAACTTGAGTTGGAATTGATCTCCAATATTATGGGATTACCTACATTAGGCACACAACCAGAGGAGTACTTGGACAACAAGGCACACGAGAAGGATATCACTGAGTTGGTAAAAGCCCAATTTGGCACCAATAGGGGAAACACTAGGGGCATTGTGCTTAGAGATATCAATGAAAATGTGACAAGGTTCACCAACAAGCTCATGGATTTCAAACTTCTGAGGAAGTGCACAAAATAAGAGGCTCCAATAGGAGTCATCGTAGTCGCCGCACAACGTGTGAAGGCAGTAATGTTCAGTTGGGTGTCGTACATCCTAAACTAGTTTTTGATCGACTGCATAGATGTGCAGGATAATGCAACCGAGTTCCATTATTATTATCTCATCATTCTCATAGCTTTGGAAATATGGAAAGATCCAAAGTTTCCAGCCTTTCTAGATAGGAAAGGAAAGTGCTATGCAGCCATATATGAGTCCCTCTAATAGGCTAAAGACAATAAAAATTAGTATGAAATAACACAGTATTTGCGATGTTGCTAGAAGAGATAAAACAACACACAACCAATGTGTGGCATATTCCTATGGAGATGGTACAAGAAACTAAAGGATGGTTAGGTTTAAAGAATCCGGGCACCACATGTGGATCCAGGAGCAAGGGATCCAAAGAAGGCATGGTTGGAGATGCAGGCCATGCCGTAGAGGCACAAAGAGAAGAGATCGTGGAAAAAATCATAGAAGTCCATGAAATTATACAACTATTATAGAGTTGTGCAGCACCACAGGACATAACGTAGAAACATGAAAATACACAACAACCCCCTGCGCAAAAATAAAAAGATGAGACAGTTAAACTAGTAGTACAAGGCAGGGATACATTCACAGTAAAATGAAAAATGGTCAAAATGGATCAAGATATTGCACAGTAGACCATGGGGGAAATTGACCAATTTGAGGTAGCTATGGAGCATATACCCACCAAATAACTATATAGACTTCAGGCTAGTATAATTAAAGATGTACAATCCAGATCCCATGCGGATGCCACTAATTTGGAGGCGGGTAGGGGAGTTGCAAAAATGTTACAAATCACCTGCGAATAATTGACCTCTGAGAAAGAAGAGGGGAAAGAACGCACTGAAAATCTAGAACAAGGGATAAAAATGGTATATGAATGCATCCCAGATAGCGCGCAAGAACCAGAGAGGAGTGCAGAATAAATGATAAAAATTATTTCACAGATGATTAAGGGATATTGGCATGAAATAAAGGAGATAAAAGAAAAAAATAATCCCATGAATCCTCCTGAGGTTCGAGAGAAAAGAGAACAACAATCCAAACTCTAGATAGCGGATATGGAAAAGGAAGCAAGGGAAGTCGCAAAATGGTTCAACAGAACTGCACAGATTTGGACCATTTTGGAAGAGGATGAAAAGGTCCAATAGTTGGACCAACAAGAGGAGAAAATTGGCACTGCCATAAAAGAGTTAATGAAATGGAAGAAAACCATGAACGTTATGAAGCGCTTGAAGGGAACCCATTAAATGAAGACTCTGCAAACAAAGTTAAAGATAACGTAGATGAATAAGCAAGAAAGACAATCCCAGTTGGAGCTCCTCTAGGAACAAGCAACACAGATGATTGCATAGCTGGAGGAAGAGAAGACAAGCATGGCATAGGCACATTCAAAGAGAAAAGCATTACTACAGGAACAAATAAGAGTGCAAATAGTCGAGGCACTAACAGAAAAAGATGCATAGGTGAAGGAAAAAGGAAAGGAACTAGCAGAGTAGTTCCACAGCTTAGAAAAGGATGTACAAGGAGCGTGCACCACCTGAGTGGCTCGGGACGAGCCACATGTCAGTGTTGGGGGCATGTTGGGTGTAGGAATATTTTGGGAAGAAATTATATTTTGCGTACATGCCTATTTTTGGGAGAGATATCTATTTTGGGGAAAGACCTATTTTTCAAAAGAAAGACCTAATTTTGGAGATCGCGCAACAGATGGGAAGAAAGAAGCATGCAAAAAAAGAAGGAAAATAAATATGCAAGAGGAAAAGAAACGTGGCATGTAGGCAGAAAATCCTAACTATAATAGGATTAGGGTTTTTGACAAAGATTTGATGGCTATAAGCCTATAAAGTAGTATAAATAATGACCTAGGAATTCGAGGTCAGAGGTTGACGAGGTCAAGAGTAGTTGAATGGGTTCATGAGGTAGTGGATCAAGATGTAAAAGGTTTAGGAAGTTCAAGAGGTCAGTCGATAATTGTAAGAAAGTTTTTAATGAGTCATTGTTCACCCTTGACCAAGTTTTGAGGGATCTGGTCAACTTTGACCTATTTTGGGACTTCGACAGTCTGTCAAAGGAAGAGTGCAAGACGAAGTAGATATCACAGGATCTCCACCCATTTTTGGGTCCTTTTTAGGTTTTTGGGATTACGTAATGGGAATGGGATATCGGCCCATGGGTTTACCCATGATGAGGCCTATTTTGTATATATAAATAGAAAGGTAAGAAATATAAGAAGTAGTGGAATAGTGCACAAGTGTTGTGCAAGTTGGCTAAGTGCTAAGAGTGGGATCTATGTGATCAAGAAGTGTAAGGCTTCGTGCATACTGTATGAGACCTGCAGAGCCAAGTGCAAGTCATTGTAAGAGACTGTGGAGAGCTTTGTGTTGTAACGCAAGGAAGGAGGATCTAGCGAGGTGCGCAGATCTCCTATCCTAGGAAAAGTAGGGTTTTGAGGATCTATGCTTGTAACCGATTGACTGAAGACAATAAAGAAGAAGAGTTGGTGGATGTATCCCCAGGGTGGGGGTGAACCACGTAAACACTGTATTGTTCCACTTTGTTCTTGTCTTGATGTGTTTATAACTTCTCTTGCTAAGTTCTTTGATAGAGATAGATAAATATTCTTTTCTTTGTGCTAATGATTTCTAAGAATGTTAGATATGACCTATATGAAGGTGCTTAGTGCTTGATCTACCAGATATAACTTGCATGTTTATGATAAAGTGCTTAAATACATCATATCTGAGTGAATGATGCGATGATCTACTCTATCTGCACAGTAGTATTGGTTGAATATTGATGAACTTTTGATGCTAAAGTGCTTTGTTAAGTATTATAATCACAGATCTGTGTTCCAGCTAAGGATGCAGACACTTGAGTCCTACAACAACCCCTGCCTCTACCTCGGGTGAGACTTCATCTGCTTCACAGGTGTTTCCGAAAGGGCCGATAGTTAGGGTTTTGTTGGTGCATTGTTGTAGCATTGAACCCTGGGTCTTCCCCTGTGCCAACAAATGGTTCCATTTTTGGGACCTGAAACTGTGATCTATGGGAACTGAAGTAAAGAAAAGTGAAGTTATGTGTGTAGATCTACTATTAAAGTGCGCAGTATCGGACCTGAAACTGTGATTGCTGAGAACTAAGAAAGAATAATATTTGTGCAAAGATTCGACTTGATATTGTGAAATCTTTGTGCGTAGAGCTATTGTCTCGATACCTAGCATTCTAATTTACCTAAGGAGCTCTGTGCCAAGAAAAGAGGTCAGATCCGAAGAAAAGAGGTAAGATCTGTAAGCTCCGTGCTCTGATACAGTTAAGAATAGTGAAAATTTATAGATCTGAAGGCTTTGTGCTTTGTAGAAGTAAGATTAGTGGAAATTTTTGTTTCAAAAGTATGAATCTAGGTATGTTTGATAGATTCTATCCTAGCTTGAAAAATAGGGTATTAGTAGATGAAAGAAGATTTGATATGAATAGATCTGATATGAATAGTGAAAATTATGTTATACCTATGCATAGAAAGAATGTTTGGACTAACAAATTGATGTAAGATCCTAGAAAGAAATTTTTGCAGGTTAGATCCTATGAGCCTAGCACGCAATACAGGAAAGGCTGGATATCACTTAAACGAAAGAGAAGATTAACCCTTTGTTACAATTGTAGAAAACCATGACATCTTGCTAAGGAATTCCCTTGGAAAATACCTAGTTGTCTTTGTTGTAAAGCTATGGACCATGAAGTGTTGGATTGCTCTAGAATGATTACTAAAGTTGAAAGAATGAATCTGAACCAAGAAAACCCTAAGGAAGATCCAGAAACTAAGATTATGGAAGAAACCTATAAAGAATTAGAGAAAGTATTTCTACAAATAAACGAAACCCTGAATGACCACCAACATGTCAGTTTATTGGAGATCTTCAAAGAAAAAGAATGCCTTGAAGCAAGAATAGGAGACTTCGACATTGACTATGTTCTGGATGAGGAAACACAGGTGAATACTATGACAGAAAGAACTTGGGGACTTTTAGGAAAGCCTGCTATGATTCCTTCATTAGGAGGAATAGGGTTATTTAGAGGAATGATGATAAACCTATGTGGAAGGTTCACTTAGATACCTATGACTGCGAATGGAAATTCGACAGAAGAATATTTTGAGATTATTAAATTTATCGAGGATAGCACCCCAATTACCATGTTATTAGGAAAACCTTGGATTGGCAAAGATCGAGCCAGACGAAAGGAAGAAGAATAATTTTTGGGGGAGAAGAAGCAAGAATTAAAAGATTTCATGACTAGAAGGATTACACACTTGATCGAAGAACAACGGAACAAATCGAATATATTTAACAATAGATACCGAGATGTCGAATTTGCAAGAACACTAGAGGATCCATAGAAGATTGAAGTATCTATCCCGGACAAAGAAGAAGTATTATTCGAGAACCCTAGGGAAGAATCTCAACAACACAAAGTGACTAGGTCAAAAGAAGACAAAAATAAGAATGGAAAAAGGAATACTGAGATTAAGATCACTGAAGAAGGCTAGAAAGTTAAATAAGAAGAGAGCCAAGATCAATAAGTTGTAGAAGGCTCCAGAGGGAACCTCATAGAAGGAAAAATTGCAAAATTGGAGCTTCGCCAGGCTATCAGAACAACGACACATGGCACTTTGCCATGACGAAGAAATATAGTCGATGGGGACATTATAACCATTAGATCAATGCTCCGAATGGATATAAATCCATTTATGACCAGCCAACTCGCCATTCAAACATTGGGACCATGCCATAATGGACAAAACTGATTTAATGAAGGCCTCATACCCATTGCAAGCGACCCGTTGTCGAGTTACCTATTTATCCCACTGCGCCACGCACCGAGAACACTTTTTCCAATTGAGAATTTGAGCCCACAAAATAAGTTGAGTTTATACAATGATCATAATGCTTCTTCTCTCTATCTCATTACTGTGTCTAAGATACCCCCCGAACCTGATATTTTTAACTCTGAGCATGTATGTTGGATGAGTTGAGAGCTGCAAAAAAAATTGGTGAGGAAGTTTTGATCGACCTTATGACTGAAAGAGTCATGTCGATGTCTACAGGTCTACAAGAATCATCCATGAGAGGACTTCCAGCCTCTCCATCCACTACCTGCGGAGCAGGACCATCCTGGTTGTCTGATGAGAAGCGAACTAAGCACAAGGATGACTTAGCGAATGTTAAACTGATCCCGACTATCTAACCCACCTATATACCACCTTTAAGCGGTGCTGTAAACTACGACAACGTACCTAGATATTTCGAGTATGGCTTGGTCAATGCATACCTCCCGAAGGGGATACGTGCAGTGCGAGAAAACCAAGATAAGATTGCATCATTGAAGTTTAGTGACTTCAACCTCGGCGTTTGAAAAGCCTACAACATGTTAGCCCCTCATAAGTATCTGACTAGAAAAAAAGGGAAAAGATCAAAGGTAATTCCCCAAGCATGGACCCATAACCTTGCGCAGTCCACTCTGCTCAACGTCATGAAAATTCCCCACTTCGGAAGACACCAAGAGGTGAATGCATGTGTCAAGTTGTTGCTATCTTGTTACCATGGAGGATATTTGTGACTAAACCACCATATCACAATTGATCCGACCTTGATCAATCAGATCATGGGTTTGAGTATGTAAGTACCTGACCCACAGGACTTCTATCTTGGAAAAGACATGGACCGCTCTCTCCCACAAAGGATTAAGGACACCTACGAAGATGTTGAGAAGGGAACGCGAGGCTACAAGGTAGCCTCTATTTAGAATGGCACAGTCCGCCTCACCTATTAGATTATTGCAGGGAAGTTAGTATGCAAGAACTGAACCACCCAAGTGACTGGTTTTGTAGTCGAGCTCGCAGGGATGTGCGCGGAGGGCCTACAAATGAATTGGGTGAAGTACCTGGTGAACCAGTTGGAAATTGAATGCAGAGAAGCACAAGATCAAGGATATGAATTCCATTTCAGCTGGCTCTTGATCCTGATCGCTTTCATTGCCTGGGAGATGTTGGAAGGTGTGACCTTCCCAGACATCAAGCCTTTCAAACCATTGGCCGCGAATTTCAGTACATTGTGGTACTCAAGTGACATGAATAAGCAATGGAAGTCAAATTCCGTGTTCCATAAATACAACAATCAGCTAAAGATAGCCATACAGTTTGAGCCTCGCATGATGCCGAACACTATACACCGATTCAGGCCTTTGATGAAGTTCAACGCTGATCGAAATTTCATTTATATCACAACACGAGACAATGAGCACAAGAAACAAATTTAGTCTTATTACAAGATGATGGAGGAGGACTTAGAGGAGATTACTAAGGAATGGCCCACTGACCTCCTTATTCCAGCCGACCCTGTGGAGATATCAGACATCGACAGCCCAAAATCTATGAAGGATACACCCGGACCTGGCAAAACAAAGAAAACTGATGAAGTACAATATTTAAGCAGTGCCTCGGTGAAGACTGCTTCCATGTCACTAGGTAAAGGAGGTGATGGCGAAGAGATAGATAGAATAGAAGTTGAGCAAAGGAAAGGTTAAGTAACACCGTCGAGAGACGAGGATGACCCCTCGAAGAAAAGGAAGGTTTCCCCCTCGAAACCTTCCTCCCAGAAGAAATCAAAAGACCCTATAACTAAGATGCAGAACATCCTCATCTCTGATGATTTCAATTTCATCATAGCAGCCCTGAACAATGCTTCACTGGAGATAGCAGAGAAGCAAGAAGCTAAGAAGGAGGAGATGTACAGTAAAATTGAGGTCGAACTCCAAGGGGTGCAACAGGAACTACAGTCCATCTGCATAGTCTCCATTGCGCCTCTACTATTGGGAACACCAGAATTGGGAGATGAGCCAACCCAACTCCACCAGCTTACTGATATAGTTGAAGTTCACCTTCGATGAGCACAAGAGGAAACAACACAATCCACCCAGGCTTTGGTATAAGTACAGGGAGTAATTGTAGAACAATGCCAAGATGCCGAACAGGAAAAGAGTGCTCTCCAAGCAAAGTTCGATGAAGAAAAGTCACAGCAGCAACAAGGGAAGGAACAGTTTCTCACCGAGCAACTCGAAGTGAAGGAAGTGATCAACAAAGAATTGCGCTCTGTGACTGTCATAGAAGTAAAGACAGAGGATCAAGTCACAAAGCAAGTAGTGCAACTTAAAGAAGTGATCCAGCAGCTGCAAAAATGCATCGCAGACCTAGAACTACACACTGTGCCTAAGACCCCACAGGAGGTAAAGGACCAAAGAGAAGCAACTTCCAAGAGCACAGTTGAAAGGCTAAAGGCCCTTACCTTAGAATTCAAGAAATTTGTTGATCGCAACGCCCAGACATATGAGAAACTTACCGAGAACCCAGAGTTGTAGGCACTGGAGTCGTAGCTCCAGGAAGTGAAGCAACATATAGAAACACTACAGGCACAACTGAAATCTCTAACAGTTGTGGAGAGAATGAAGATATCTCAAGAGTAATGCACCACACAACAACAAATCCATACTATCCAGAGCAAAGTTATGGAGATAACTCAAAAATTCCAACCTGTGAAAGATAAGGCCTATCAGTGGTTTACATAGGTAGAAGGCCAAGGAGCAGAACTAGAGAAGGTTAGCACCACAGAAGAACAATGCCTGGAAGGACCTATGAATGATGCAATCATTCAAGAGTTTTCTAAACAAGAGCTTGTAGCACAACAATGAGTCGAAGGAGTTCGAGTCAAGATTGAAGCATTTGAAGCAGAACTTCCTACATCATAGTGACTCGGGACGAGTCACAGGTGAGTGTTGGGGGCCTATTGGCCCTTGAACAAGTTTTGAGGGATGTGGTCAACTTTGACCTATTTTAGGACTTCGACAGCCTGTCGAAGGAAGAGCGCAATATGAAGCGGAGATCACGGGATCTCGGCCGATTTTTGGGTCCTTTTTCATTTTTTGGGATTATGTAACGGGAATGGGATATCAACCCATGGGTTTACCCATGCTTAGGCCTATTTTGTATATATAAATAGAAGGCTATGCAATGTAAGAAGTAGTGGAATAGTGCACAAGTGTTGTGCAAAATGGATAAGTGCTAAGAGTGGGATCTGTGTGATCAAGAAGTGTAAGGCTTCATGCATACTGTGTGAGACTTGCAGAGCCAAGTGCAAGTCATTGTAAGAGACTGTGGAGAGATTTGTGTTGTAACGCAAGGAACGAGGATCTAGCGAGGTGTGCAGATCTCATGTCCTAGACAAAGTAGGGTTTTAAGGCTCCGTGATTGTAACTGATTGACTGAAGACAATAAAGAATAAGAGTTGGTGGACGTAGCCCCAAGGTGGGGGTGAACCACATAAACACTGTGTTGTTCCTCTTTGTGCTTGTCTTGATGTGTTTATAACTTCTCTTGCTAAGTGCTTTGATAGAGATAAACTTCTTATGCTTTGTGCTAATGATGTGTAAGAATGTGTTATCTGACCTATATGAAGGTTCTTAGTTCTTGATCTGCTAGATATAACATGTTTGTTTATGATAAAGTTCTTAAATACATCAGATATGAGTGAATGATGTGATGCTCTGCTTTATCTGCGCAATAGTATTAGTTGAATATTGATGAACTGTTGATTCTAAAGTGCTCTCTTAAGTATTATAATCACAAATTTGTGTCTCAGCTAAGGTTGCAGACACTTGAGTCCTACAACCACCCCTGCCTCTACCTCGAGTGAGACTTCTTCTACTTCGCAGGTGTTGCCGAAAGGGTCAGTAGTTAGGGTTTTGCTGGTGCGTTGTGTAGCATTGACACTTGGGCTTGCCCCTGTGCCAACATTCTTGTAGAAGAGTTGAATAAGTTTGTCTTTGAGGGTTAGTTCACAGGTTGAGGAGCCTGGTGTGATCTAGTCATCCCCAGAGAGGGTTATTACCCTCATTTCTATGGTATTAGTGAAGATGTAATGCGTGCAATGCAAGATTTTGCAAAATAATAAATAAAAGAGAAGATAATCTAAATCTTTGTGGGCGTAGCCCTAGGATGGGGTGAACCACGGTAAACCTTGTGTTCTATTTGATTGTTAATGAATGATTTAATTTAATTTTGATCATTATCTTAAGAATGAATGGCTAAAGTAGATATATAAACATGCATGCATAGGTTTAAAGATGAATGAATTATAGACATAGAGGAATGATTAACAAGGATAATGCATAAGGAAGAAAGAAGCCAACCACAACCCCCACTCATTCTTAGACTGCAAACGCCTGAGCATTGCAGTCCCCCATAAAAGTTATCTTGAGTGAGACTGCATTGTTCACCCTGTGCCTGGTGTTTCCTTTTTGTTTACCAAGAGGGCTGATAGAATTGAGGGTTTTGTTGGAAACCTGTTTGAGATTAGAACTTGGGTCAGCCCAAGAAGAAGAAGCTAACCAACAAATTCCCTATCACTAGCTTAATCAATCTTCATTCTCCTGCGACTGCTAAGGACTATGAGATTGTTGGCCCTACCTCTCTAGTATTGGTAGTGCTTGTTGTTGGTTCCTCTTCAATTTGTCACTCTGACATGATGTTTTTTTCTTCTAATAGTTGTCACAATTATTTCATATGTTCCTACATGCGTATGTTCATCTATTCGTGTTGTTTTGTTGCATGTTGAAATGCGTCATAAATGAATTATTTTACTTGGTCACCTATATTCTCCAAATCTTCCTCTGTCAAAGCCCGAAAAACAAATTACTTAACGATTTTGCGCTTTGGCCGTTGGTGTCCAAGTATCCATGTCTCTAGCTCTTTTCTTTTCCTATCATTGCATGGTATTGTCTATTGAGATGTTTCCTCTAGGCGCTTTCCTCTATCCTGGTTGTCTCCTTCTTCATCCTCATTAACCTTATGAATTTTTTGGTTTTTCTTCTCTGATGGCCCTATCTCTGTTGGTGTAATATTACACTCATCTTCCCAATCGACCATAATGTGGCTCATCTCCTTTTTTGTCAATCTATGTTGTGTTGGAAACCATTGTTGATATGGGTCCTTCTTTTCTTGTACATACATGTGGTGACTCCCTTCCTTAAAGCATGCCACTACCTTATATGCCTCAACCACTTGAGTGGGTATGCGTGGTTTCCTTTCGATGTTGTCTCTGATAGTTCCCTTATAAATATAAAATGTGACATTATTGTCCATCTGTTACGCCTTATGTTTCATGTACCAAAGGTTCTGATACCGAACGGATAAACAAGGCTTCTCCGTGACTCCCAAACATTCACTGTCATATGGCTCCCTCCAATACGATATCTCTATCAGGATCAATAACCACACATAATCGAACTCGATCCCCTTATCCTGTGCTTCCTCGTAGTCAATCGAAAAATGATTCAATAAGAATGTCACCTAGTTCATCTGGACTCCCTCTACACATGTTTCTATGGTCGTTATCACTATTGTTGGCACTTGATATTTTATACATTTCCTCAACAAATTATAGGATAAGGCTTGTTTCGTAAGCCTTACCATCGGGTCGCATATGCTAGCAAATTCCAAACCACTCTATCCATGGAATGTATGGAATTTTTCCTTCATGCTCTCAGAAAGGGTTTTCTCACTCTTCTTATAAAAAAACAACAAAGATGGGATCTCCCCCCGTGACAAAATATCAATGATGCACACTACAAAATATGTATCAATGGATACTGGCCTACAAGCCACATGTATCCTCCATGCACACAATGCAGAAAAATGTTTACACATGCATCGATCTGCTGACTCTGTCCAAAATGGGGTATATCAAATAGGTTTAGAAAACCTTCTTTCTGCAACCTCGTATCCCACACCTAAGGTTCTATGACTATCGTATGAGTCTCGACACTAATATACTTCCTTAGGAACTTGTTGGGTACCAACTCTGGAAATTTATTTTCATAGGTGATGTCATGGTATGCATACTTTAACATAGGTATTAGACCTAGAATGTCCCCTTCTACAATTACACCTTCTAGAATCGGTGGCTCCATGAGTGGATACTTTGAATCCCTCTATAAATGAACTTGTTTTGTTTATTTCTTTCTCGGAGGGATATGATCCCCGTGGAATGATCCAAATTACTTTTGGCACGAAATGAGATCGGAAATATAATAAAGAAATGCATAGAGATATCACAGATATTAAATAATATAACATAAATGTATCAGATATGCAACCATAAACACATATATACAGTAATACATGATTTATATTAATGAAATAAATGTACAGAGACTGTAAAAATACAGAGTGAAAGACTCACTAGAATGGTGGCAACTTATCTCTAAGAAGAGATGTGACGGCTACTCGCATTCGCAAGAAGATGATTACAATGAGGCTCTAAAGGAATTTTAACAATAGACATGAATTCCAAAAATCCTATACATCCAAAAACCTAACCCTAGGATATGAAGCGCCAAAATTCATGTGGGCCCCGTTTGGGTAAGTTAGTACATCAACTTCCCGGGGTCGTAACTTTTGCATACGATCTCCGCTTTAGGAGTATGATAGCTCGTTGGAAAGGTATCGTCGAGGAGATTCATTTTTGGGGATAAATAATGCCTTTGGCTATCATTGAGAACCTCTATCTCAAAAAACCTTCATTTGGACCCTCAAAATGGCCCCAGAAGTTAAAAACTGCTAAAAATAGTAAATTGCCAAAATTGCTAGAAAACTGTTTTGAGCCATCCGGAAAAGGTGGGTGGCTACCGATATCCACCTAGATCAATCCTCTCTCCTTAGGAATAAATGGTCTCCATTACGTTGAGTTCTCGAGGGAAAGGGGGAAAAGCGTTCGCTGAATCTGCATCTTGGTGAGTTGCTTGCCTTGTTGGAGACGTCGCGCTGCTCAGTTTGTGGAATTCTATCACGAACCTGTTGAGGTCTTGGATTTTCAACAATTTGGGCTACATGAGAGGACGGTGTGCAGAAGGAATCTTTTCACTTTGCTGCAACCTTGTCGACCTTCTCTTGTTGGATAGAAGGTGCTTGGGGCGAGGTTGTAGTGGTTCCAATGTCCTTCTATTCCCCTTTTGAACAGATTGTGAAGAAGATGAATTTTGCAGTATGAGATACTACCTTGCGACACTTTTTTGGTGGAACAATAGTCGGAACTACCTCTGGTATTCTATAGAGATGACCCCCCAAAGTAACAATGACACTGCGGGGTCAAGACTCATAAAAAGCATGGTGCTTCCACATATATGGTTGGCCCAAGAGAACATCACAGACATCCATTGGGGCAACATCACATAATACCTCATCCTTCAAGGGCTGGATATCGTATGACAATCGACACTGTTGGCTGACATGAATATCTCGTCCTTGGCGAAGCCACCCAATGTTGTATGGTTGCGGGTGTGGTCTTGTCACCAATCCCAACTGTTTGACGATCTCTGCTGAGGTGAGGTTATTCAAGCTTCCACTATCAACAATAAAATGTGGTGGGGTCCCCTTCACCCACATATGTGAATGAAAAAGGTGCTCCCCCTCTTTAGGATATGTTGGTTCTTTTGGTTGAATTGTTGTGGTCGCGACAATAGCAGTGGCGTCCACGTCAATGATCTTTCCTTTACTAGTATTTTCAGAATCAGATTCTGAATCAGGGTTCGGCTCCTTGTCTTTGATCTCGACCACCAATGACTATTTTGAGCGACATTCATCGGTGTTGTGCCAGGGGATTTTGTGGAAATCACACCATTTTCTGGTGTCCTTCTTTGTCTTCTTGTGACCCTTCTTTTCATGTGGATTGGACTGGTTTTCGGGAGACTATTTGTTAGGGAAGTCTTTTTCATACTTTGGTTGTTGCGGATTTGCATAACCAAAATCCCGTTTGTTCTAGTGCTTAAATTTATGCTCGATTTTAACAACATATCGATAGGTAGCACCGAGTGATGAGATGTCCAGAAAATCCATTTCAGTTTGGATGTATCTATGTAGAGCCCCACGGTATTTCAGAACCTAATGTCATTCGAAGTCTTTGATACCCATCTTGGTGCGCAAGGTATGGAAGGTATTGATGAACTCCGGAACTCCTTGGCCCCTCTCTTGCCGCAGTGTGGTCCATCTCATGTACTGGTCCTCATAGTTTCCAATAGGGTAATATTGTTCCTTTACTGCATCCACAAAACAATCCCAAGTGGGATTGGCCCCTTATATTTTAGAATCCTTTGTGGAACTTGTTGGGGCTCAGAAATGTCCAATTCTCATCCACCTTTCCCTTCATCATTCTTCACATTTCATCCCTCCATTAACCTTTCATGATATCATTTCCATAAATATACTTGGGTTTCACCTTATTGTTCTCCACTTTATTCATTTTAGTATTTAAAAGGAATTTGTGATTAAATGTTAGAAAATCAACATGTTTTCATATATATCTCAAATA